>CAUYQV010079116.1:0-20536 GCA_963574575.1 Galagoides demidoff
ACCTCCAACTCCTGGGCTCAAGCGAGTCTCCTGCCTCCGCCTCCCAAGTAGCTGGGACCACAGGTGCCCGCCACAACGCCTGGCCATTTTTTGGTTGCAGCCATCATTGTTGTTTGGCGGGCCCGGGCTGGGGATTCGAACTCGCCACCTTAGGTGTATGTGGCTGGCACCTTAGCCGATTGAGCCACAGGCGCCGAGCCCAGATATACAATTTTTATTTGAAAATGAATATCGAATGGCTAGTGGGTTGCTGTCAGCCACCTCCTTTTACGCTGTACCGTGCTTTGGTCTTCAGTAACCATTATAACCAGATAAACAGTTGTGGTGCATTGATATTTCAGGTTTTCTTCTCCTCGGATCTCAGTCTGCGGATGCCTGGGATGAATTCAGAGGACTATGTTTTTGACAATGTTTCTGGGTAATAGTTGTACTTTAATTTGACTTGTAATTTGCAGCTTTTATGACTTACTCCTTTTTTATTAACTCGATATTGATGAATCAGAGGTGGCTTTAGTGGGCTTTCTCTTTTATCTTGCTGTATTTACTTGGGTTGAGGACATCTGCTGCAGTGCATCTAATTTTGAACTCTTTGAACTGTGTTTCGAGTTTCCTTAATTCTTGGTGTTGGTGCTCTTTCTTCCCTCTGGTTTCTTTCTGTGAGGGTAGTGGAATAGAACCTAACAGGAGAGATGAGGTATTGAATTAGGTCTCTGATGTCCTTTCTGTTTCCAAATGTGTTTAATTAGGTGAGAATTTAGGAGTAGCATCAAATGAATAAAGACTTTTATTTTTCTATTAGCTTCACTAATGATAAAATAAATGAAGTTACATTTTTTCTAACAACTTTTTAACCTCACAAAATTGTTTCTCACTCTGGGAATATGAATAGTTTTCCAGTGTAATTGGAACACTTTCAGATAAGAGTCTAGGGTTTCATTTTTTAATTTTTTATGTGGTTTTTCACGTTTTATGTTTCACAATAATTTTTTTTCTTTAATTCTAGGATTTTAGGGCATTATAGACCTGCCTCAGGATCCACAAACTAAAATACTTTTAGGGTTTAGGATAGGGTTTGGCAAACATTTTCTGCAAAGGATGGGATAGTAACTCCTTTGGGGCTGGTGGGTCATATAGCCTCTGTATGTTTCTGCAACTACCCAGCGTTGCTGTTGTAGTACATAAGTGGCCATAGATAATACATAAACAAATGGTGTGGCCATATGCTCATACAACTTTAATTGCAAAAGTAGATATAATTTGCTGACCCTGGCCTAGGAAGGTTATTAAACAACGTTAGGTGCACATATGAATGGTAGTGTTAGGTAATAGAATTGTGAAACATCTATCTAAAGACCACCTAAAGTACAACTACAAACAACAAAAAAATGCTGTTTGGGCCAAAACAAATGTAATCAGAGGCCCACCAACCACCTGTTTGCAACTTCTGCTGGATGAATACCAGATTGGCAGCATGTCATGTGAAGATTTCCTTCAAAGTCTTTTTCACTTAGTTTGTATCTTTAATATCCTTAGCCTCTAAATGTCGTAATTGTTAAAATCCATTGTATCATAGAAATTCTATTTGGCAGTTTGTATTCCCATATCTCAGAGATTTGAGAATTTGCAGCTGCTCAGTGCTTTTGCTTTAGATTTCATTTATCATGGAAAAGGTAACAGATGCCAGTTATAATACAGTGTGGTCAGGTGGATATTTGTTGATAGTCTGCTGTCTCAGCACATCCACACTGAAGCATTTCAAGATTGTACTAAATTATATAGGAAGCTTCTAAGAGAGTGGATTGGTGATGTGTGACTTTTTTGTCCTTTAGGAACAACTTTGAATATACTCTAGAAGCTTCAAAATCCCTTCGCCAGAAGCCAGGAGATAGCACTATGACATACCTGAACAAAGGCCAGTTCTACCCTGTCACCTTGAAGGAGGTGAGCAGCAATGAAGGAATTCATCACCCCATCAGCAAAGTCCGAGTAAGTTGTACTCTAAATTCTGTTCTCTGGGAAAGTTAATCTGAGCCTAATATTTCCAGGTCTGAAATAGATCTGAATGTAGGCCTAAAATTGCGGTTTTAACCCTTATTTGTGAACTATGATACTAAGTAGATTTTCCAAAAGAGACTCACCCTATAGGGTCCTTACACTGCAGTGCATTCTCTCTCCTAGAGTGTGATCATGGTGGTTTTTGCTGAAGACAAAAGCAGAGAAGATCAGTTAAGGCATTGGAAGTACTGGCACTCCCGCCAGCACACAGCCAAACAAAGGTGCATTGACATAGGTAAGCCGCCCAGGAGCCTGCTTCTATTCCCAGAGGTGCAAGCATACAGTTTTTTAAATCCAGTTATTTTTGGCAGTGATCAGCTTCCTTCCGAAAGCATTTGAATTTTTATGCCAGCCACTAATCTGTTCCAAACACCATCCTTGGCCTCCTGGAACCAGTGTTCTTACCCTGACTTCCTTTACAGGACATGTGCCCAGGCAGTGGTTTCTCACTGGACACTGGATCAAGAAACCATATAGCCAGCTGACATGACAGTGTCCCTACTTTTCTGTCATTTTTTTGAAGGGTAATATTTTCTGTAAGTTCTTATTCTGATTTGGTGATGATGATACCATGCACAAAAAAAATAAAAGAAAATGCAGCTGATGTGCACTTGCCAAGAGTCTTCCCTGGTCGTGTGCTGAGTTGTTTGCTGATCTCTTGCTTCTGCAAATGAATCCAGAGATCGTCACTTGGGGGGTAACAGCAAACCCTTGTAAATCCATATTCATTGAAGTAGTTTTACTTCTATTCTTGTTTATATAATTTTCAAAAACCATCGTATCACTGGCAGTTAATATCATTGTCACCTTTTCCTTTACTTTTTGTAATGCTCATGTTCTCTTTTCAGAAGAATTAGAACTGAGTTCAAATCTTGGTTCTGCAGGCTACTTTTATGACCTTGAGGCCATTATTTAAACTTTTTAGACCAAAATTTCTTAATTTTAACATAATGGGATTAAATATGTCCAAGTGTGCCTCTATTACAAAAGTTCTGTGATTCCTTCATATTTTGAACTTTTTTTTGTAGAGACAGAGTCTCGCTTTATCTCCCTTATAGAGTGCTGTGGTATCACACCACTCACAGCAACCTCCAACTCCTGGGCTTAGGTGATTCTCTTGCCTCAGTCTCCCAAGTAGCTGGGACTATAGGTGCTTGCCACAACACCTGGCTATTTTTTTGTTGCAGTTGTCATTGTTGTTTAGCTGGCCCGGGCTGGGTTTGAACCCACCTGCCTCGGCATCCTAACCACTGAGCTACAGGCACCAAGCCATATTTTGAACTTCTTTTAACCCACGAAAATATCAATTTAAATTGTCCAGAGCTAATGATAAGAAAAATGGAATCTTACTTTAAGACATTGCAATCTCATGGTGAAACTAAAAATCACGAATTTCTTTTTCTTTTTCATCACTGCCAATAGCTGACTACAAAGAAAGCTTCAACACCATCAGCAACATTGAGGAGATCGCTTATAACGCTATTTCCTTCACCTGGGACATTAATGATGAAGCAAAGGTGGGTGATGGAGCCTTCCCCTGTCTCCAGCCATTGGAGAAGTGGGAGGAATTTAAGGATTTGACAGCTGATTGCTTTGTGCAGGTTAATGTGTTTTAATTCTTGGATGTTGTCAAACTATTCCTTCTCCCCTCCACATTTTTGTTGGTGCGCCTCAGCCAGGGGCCACCTGCAGAATCATAGTCTGACTCCTCTACTCATTCAGTTTGCTCTGTTCCTCATTTGAAAAGTGGAGTTAATAGCTGCTTCCTCTCCCAGCTCAAGGGTGATGCAAGGATCAGTGAAACAGTGCCTGTCACATTGTTGGGGTGTCTTTGAGAAGGCTCTCAAACACAAGTTACCTCTGGCTATACTCCCCTTCCCATGGTCACCTCGTGGATGCAATTCAGGACTAAGATTCTTCTGTCTTGGGCTATTTTACAATTGAAGACTTGCCTTCAATTCAGATGGGCATTTGGATAATTCTAATTGGAGGTTTAGTTTCCTTTAAGAAAACTAAGCATGTTCTTAAGTCCTTTCTGCCTGTCCCACAGCATATTTCCCTGTTAGTATAATTCTTCTCTTCACTAAATTAATTCCTTTCTTTGGATTGCTTTAAAAATTGGGAGCTCGGCTCGGCGCCTGTGGCTCAATCGGCTAGGGCGCCAGCCACGTACACCTAAGGTGGTGGGTTCGAATCCCCAGCCCGGGCCCGCCGAACAACAATGATGGCTGCAACCAAAAAATGGCCGGGCATTGTGGTGGGCGCCTGTGGTCCCAGCTACTTGGGAGGCAGAGGCAGGAGATTCGCTTGAGCCCAGGAGTTAGAGGTTGCTATGAGCTGTGATGCCATGGCACTCTACCCAGGGGGATAGCTTGAGGCTCCGTCTCAAAAAAAAAAAATTGGGAGCTCAAGAAATACAACAGAAAAGGGTTTTTTTTTTAATAGTTTTTAAAATAAGTTAGACTTTTAGCCTTTGTCGGAATATTAGGAACACTGTCCTCTCAAGGACCTGATACAGAGTGACGCTCATTGTCTTGTCCTTTTTCAGCCTCTCCTTTTAATTTTTTCTTTTATTTATTCAACAAGAATTTTAGTAACATATAGAATAAGACACTGTATTAGGTAGGGGCTGAGTATTAGGGTTTTATCTTACACTGCCCAAGTTTGCTTTTAAAAATCATGTGACTTAGTTCTTAAGCTTGTACTGTAATTGCTTTGTTTTCTTGTCGTGGTCATTGTGCCCAAGGCAAAAGCATGCCTTTCCGACTGCAGGATGTAGTTGGGCCCATCAGGATGTAAGGAATCTCAGGTGATTGTAACTGCATGAGAGTTTCCCTGCTGACCACTGTGATCATGTACATGGTCAGCAGACTGCTTTGTCCAGTGTTTGGGGCTTGGTTAAGCAGTGAATGCACTGCCGAGGGGCTACTTGGGGAAAGATAAGCTTTCCATCTTATGTGATTATTGTTACAGTTATTTTAAAATTAAATATCATAATCAGAGCTCTGTGCCTGTAGCTCAAGCGGCTAGAGTGCCAACCACATATACCAGAGCTGGCAGGTTTGAATCCAGCCTGGGCCTGCCAAACAACAATGACAACTACAACCAAAAAATAGTCAGGTGTCATGGCAGACACCTGTCGTCCCAGCTACTTGGCAAGAGGCAGGAGACTCGCTTAAGCCTAAGAGTCTGAAGTTGCTGTGAGCTGTGATGTCACAGCACTCTACCCAGGGCGACAGCTTGAGACTCTGTCTCTAAAAAAATAAATATCATAATAGGACTCAGTACACTGGTACTAAGAACAACCAGTAAGAAGGGCTGGTCCTGTACTCCTCTGATGCGTCTGTTCTTAAAGCAAAGTGGAGGACTATCTTCCCAGCTGCCACAGGGACTGACTGAGAAATGGGAGGAGGAGGTGAGGAGTGGTTAGGCCTGAGTTCACGTTTCTCACTTCTCTGTGACCTTGGGTCCATCCCTCAGTTCACTGGCTCAGCTCTTCCCTCTTGATTCCCCTAGAAAATTGAAAGGCTCTAGGGTCCAACTCTTTCCTTTGTTGGGATGTTGTCAGCATTAATAAGCACCTGTCAGAGGCTTGGAGATCTGAGCTGAAAGGCCCAGTATGTGGGCAGAGTGCTTGGTGTGAGTGATGTGTCACTGCAGGGCGGGAGGAGGAGAGCTGAGATGATAGTAGGGATAATGGCAGGTTTCGCTGTGAAGCCCTGCAGCGTATTTGCATTAGACAGAAATAGTGTTGGAAGAGTGTCTTAAGTAGGCTTAATAGCGTTGCTAATTGATGTAGGTAAATTCAGTTTCATTCTGTCTTCCAGACCCTCAGCACTGATGTGATTGTAAGCCTCCACCTGCTACCGGAAGGGCGTTGGGCCCTTTCTTAATGAGGCTGCCACCTTTTGAAGCTCATATCAGGCATCAGCTTCAAGTGTGTGTTCCAATTAAGTATCTAGACTTTTTGCTTTCCCTAGGCAAGTTGATGTTTTCTGTTTTTATACTTAGAGTAATTAATGCCTCAAGCAGCTAGAGTGAACAAGTATACATGCAGAATCCTGTATAATTGGTTTCTTTTTATATATTTTTTTCTGAAAATATCTACTATCTTTGCCCGTTTTCTATTCTCATTTAGTGTACATTTGTTGATTCTTTAAAAAATCTTACATTTATAATTGGCACATGATAGTTGGAAATATTTATGAGACATTTGTTGATTTTTTTTTTTTTTTTTTTTTAGGAGAGAGTCTCACTATGTTGCCCTGGGTAGAGTTCTGTGGTGTCACAGCTCACAGCAACCTCAAACTCTTGGGCTTAAGCGATTTTCTTGCCTCAACCTTCCAAGTAGCTGGGACTACAAAGGCACCCGCCACAATGCTCAGCTATTTTTTTGTTGCAGTTGTCATTGTTGTTTAGCAGGCCCAGGCTGGGTTTGAACCCACCAGCCCTGGTGTATGTGGCCAGCGCCCTAACTACTGAGCTATGGCTGCCAAGCCACATTGTTAATTCTTAATTCCACTTCCTTTTCCTCTACTGTCTTAAGGGTGTATTGGAGCTGTGTGGCATTTCTTCCCTCCTCCCCTTTTAAATGTTATCTAATATACCCTTTTGCCATGCCAGGATAAGTAAAGCCAGAATTCTGGCCCAGAGTCGACATCTGAATCTTACTAGTAGCTTCTGCTTCTCACTTTAGAGGTGACAATATTTTTTAGGAAATAACAGGTTGAACCCTAAATGTCTTGAATTATGTTCTACTTTGGGAAAAACACTGCCCACATATATACTCTTCATCAGTGTAAATATATTCCTGCCATTACCCTGGAAACTTCAAGAAGCTGTGCAACCTGGCCAGGTGTGGTGGCTTATACCTGTAGTCCCAGCACTCTGAGAGTCCAAGGTGTGAGGATCACTTGAGCTCATGAGTTTGAGACCAGCCTGGGCACCATACTAAGACCCTGTTGGTACCAAAAAAAAAAAAATAGCCAGGCATGGTGGTGACACCTGTAGTCTCAGCTACCTGGGAGGCTGAGGCAGGAGAATCTTTGGAGCCTAGGACCTTGAGGTTGCTGTGAGCTGTGATTCTACAGTTGAACTCTAGCCTAGGAGATAGAGTGAGACCCCGTCTCATTAAAAAATAAGTGAATGAAAAAAAAAATAAAAAAAATAAGTGAATGAATTAATAAATAAGTTTAATTTCCAAAGTGGTGAGGGAAAAGGATGTTGCTGTGAAGAACAGAAATATCTTAGAAACTGTCCTGGGGACTGCTGATCTGTCTACTGCATAGACCTATTTCATTTCTTTTATCACCTTTCCACAGAATTAGAGAGGTGTGAGTAGTCAGGTGTTTTTAAAGAGTCAGAAGTCTCTGGACAGGTTAAAGCGCATCAGCCTTTGATGTTTTCTTGAAGAATAACTTAATGAAGAATAAGTGAAGAATAACTTAATCAGGTTTCTTCCTCCTGATGTCCAGCTGAGGTCAGCTGCCTGAGGTAATTCTGGCAGAGAGAAGAGCAGTTGTCTCTGAAACACTGAAGATGGAGCTCTGCTAAGGCCCTGAGGCTTAGAGTGTGTAGGGCAAGACATGAGGACTCTGGTCACCTGCAGGAGAAGGGATTGGAAAATGAGGGGCAAGGTGGCAGAAAGACAGACACACACTCAGCCACATCAGGATTTTCTCTGGAGCCAGCCATGCACCTTTGCAGAATCCAGAAATTTTCCAACAAAGATCTTGAGTGCCACTGGGTACAAAGCACAGTGCAGGGTGCAGGCTGCTAGCACTAGTGGGCTAAACTGGCTTTTGTGAGTCTGAGATCCTAAGTATGACATGATTTCTAGGGAAAGATGTGTTTATACCACTTAGCACATGAACTCTGGGGACACGAATGATTTTTAAAGTGGGTCTCTGAGTCCTTCAAGTTTTAGAGTTTTCTGAACCAAATGAGTCATTCTGACCAGGCTGCTCCTCTTGGCCTAGAGTTTTATTTCTTGCTTGGGTTGTAAACTTAAGAGTTTACAACAACATTGAGATTTAGTTAATGATATGAAGTAAGAACCTCTCAAAGCCTGAAGATCTAAAATAAATAGAAGAATAAGAAGTTGGAGAGAGAGAGAATGGACTGCTTTGAGTGCCTGTCCTGTGCTGGTGCCATGCGTGGTGCCATCCCAGGTTCACATCGAGCAAGGCAGTGCTGCTGCTCAGCGTCCATAGGGCAGCACCTGGCCCTCCGTGATTGTGTGTTTGCTGCTTGGTCGTCAGGACTAGGCCTTTGGAAGAGGTAAGACTGTAGACCTTGAAATGGATAGCAAGTTTCTTGACAGGGGAGATTATTTAGAAATGTCAGAATTCTTATTAACAGAACATAATGGAGTCACTAATACTAATTCTTTTAGTAGGAGAGCACTTTTCTAGTAAGAAACGACTTATATGGCTTGTTGGATGAATAACGTTTAAGTACAGATGGTGGAAGTTATAAACCAAAAAGCAGCTGCATTGGAATCCAGTGACAATTGGGCCAGCTGACTTGAGGGGAACCTGAACTAATAGGTTTTTTTCTAGCAGTGATGTCTAAACCAGGCATCCTCAAACTATGGCCTGCAGGCCACATGCGGCCCGCAGAAGACACGTATCTGGTTTTTGCCGCCGCTGCCTGTCCTGCTTAGCAGCCGACTCGTCCCCGGGCCCACAGTCTGGCCCTCCAACAGTCTGAGGGACAGTGAACGGACCCCTGAAACCCTTACACTGTAAGGTATTATAGATTACGTTCAGCTGCCATTCACACATTTCATTTTAATTTTTTTTTTTTTTTGAGACAGAGCCTCAAGCTGTTGCCATGGGTAGAGTGCTGAGGCATCACAGCTCACAGCAACCTCCAACTCCTGCACTCAAGTGGTTCTCCTGCCTCCACCTCCCAAGTAGCTGGGACTATAGGTGCCTGCCACAATGCCCGGCTATTTTTTGGTTGCAGCCATCATTGTTGTTTGGTGGGCACTGGGCTGGATTCGAACCTGCCAGCTCAGGTGCATGTGGCTGGCACCTTAGCCACTTGAGCCATAGGCACTGAGCCTCCTTTTAAAAATATTAACAGCAAAGAATTTCCTGTCAGACATGTGCTGGCTCCCAGTGGAGTGTCTAATGGCAGAGCAGTCCTTAGACCTGGAGTCTGAATTTGCTTTACTGAGTTGTATGATCTGTGCCCCTGGAGATGGGGGCTTTTCTCCTGCAGTGTGTTTTGGGAGCAGGGTTTCTTTTCCTAAGTCTTTATCTCACCCTCAGAGGAAAGCTCTTTGTCCCCAAGCTGTGATCAAGAGGCTCACAGGCAGACAAAGCTGAGGTTTTTTTCTTGGTGGCATGAGCTGATCTCTGGCTGTGACAGAGCCAGTTTCAACACACTTGTCTCTTCCTGGTTCCAACTCTGTCTGTTTTTTCCCTTCAGTGTGGTGCCTTCCCTTCAGTGTGGTGCCAGTGTGGAGAAAGGGCAGGAGTGGTTGGAGATAGGACAGAATCAGACCATCCTGCTCCCTCAAGGAAGAAAACCTAGTCAAATAAGACGACTTTGTGCTTTGACTTTTCACGACAATCTATGAGCTATAGGAAGGAACTCTGAGGCTTTCCCCCAGAGCCAAAAGGTTTATGTCATGGAAAGGCTCAAGTTACAAGGGAAGAAAGATTAAATAGAATTTGGAGACTGCTGGGGTAGCAGGGAGCCTTACTCTGGGCAAGCCTGTGTTGGATGGAGCTTTGGTATCTTTCTCTTTTGTCTCCGCAAAAGCATGTGGAGTTCCTTGTGGGGATTACCAAGGAAGTTCATTCTGTAAGAGAGGGGTGTAACCATTCTGGCAACTTGAATTTAAGACTTTGTGTGTGATTGGGGGATGCAGGTTTATGAGTTTAATAACAGTTTGTTGTTTTGTCTAAGCATAATATTTGGATTTCATTGTGAGAGTAATTTTTAATTTGTTTGGATTGAATGTATTGCTTGCATTTACAGAGATTCCATTCTAGTGAAGCATCAATCAAGTGTGCCATTAAAGTAAGGTGTTGCCATGCTTGGTTCCATTATGCAGGGACAGGTTTGGTTTGTTTCACAACTTTAAATTTTCAGTGTGACTAGGAGGGAGGAGGGAAGTGAGTCAAGTATCTTACTTGCAGTTGCAATTAAATGAAGGCCAGAGATTTAAAATTAAGTGTATACTCCTGGCCTAAATAGAAAAGGACGTCAGAAAGCACTGTTACTTTTAAAACAAAGGTTTAAGGGACTCTTAGAGTCTCAGCAGATCACAAAGCTGGCTCAGCTGGACTAGATAATGTCTCTTGTCTTTAGACGCTAAGGAATACTCAAGGTGGTTGTAGAGCCTTCCAAATTGGGATTCATTGGACTCCGGAGGTTTTCTCTGATGCCATTTGAAAATACACATTTATAAAAATAGCAAATTAGGGCAGTGCCTGTGGCTCAAAGGAGTAGGGCCCTGGTCCCATATGCCAGAGATGGCAGGTTCAAACCCAGCCCCAGCCAAAAACTGCAAAAAAAAAAAAAAAAAAGCAAATTAAATTTTTTGTACCAGAAAGCCACATTCCTTTGTAAGGAATGAATACTCTTTCAAGCTGTAGTTTGATCAGTGTTGGAGATAACAAGAAAATGTTGGTGGGTGGTGCCCGTAGCTCGGTGGCTAGAGCTCTGGCCACATACACCGAGGTTGGCGGGTTCAAACCGGGGCTGGGCCTGCGAAACAACAATGACAACTGCAACAACAAAAAATTAGCTGGGTGTTGTGGCAGGTGCCTGTAGTCCCAGCTACGTGGGAGGCTGAGGCAAGAGAATCGCTTGAGCCCAAGAGTTTGAGGTTACTGTGAGCTGTGACAGTGTGGCACTCAACTGAAGGTGACAAAGTGAAACTGTCTCAAAATAAAAAAAAAAAGAAAGAAAGAAAAACATCTTCATGATTGGAAATTTGTGGAAAATGCCTTTAATTAGATGATATGAAATAAATTCTTGCTTTGAAGAAGCTGTAAGGAAGATTTCTCCTTTCTTTCTTTCCTTTTTCTCCATTTTTTTTTCTTTAAAGCTAAGGCTGGGAAGCATTTCAAGGAGTGTACCCTGGAGTGTTTGTGCAAATGTAAAATAAAATACACTGAACTGTGTGGAACTTCGGGAGGGCAGGTAACAATAGCGCCCTTTATCCCAGCACATGCCCCAGGGCAGCTCCAGGCGTGAGCTGTCTCCCATTGGCCCGGACACATTTGGCTGCTGAAGAAAGCTTTCGTGTGGTAGTGAAACTCACCTCTTGTGAAACGGGTTTCAAGCACCCATGACGGCGTAGCCTTGGTCTGTGCTGTCACTTGAATTCTTTCTTTTTTTTTTTGGTCAAATTTTTCCCCTTCCTCCACCCTGCCACTGTCAAGAAACAATGAGCTCCTCTAGAGAGCGTGGTTCTTTGACAGCTTGTCACCTTAACCCTCCTTCTTTTAGGTCCTTCCTGGAAATTCCATCTGTGATGGCTTTCCAAATGTGTTATTTCTACCAGTTTTGTTGCTTAGAAACAAGCAGAGAGCTTCTGCCCGGACTTTAGTGGTATATCCAGTAAGGCCAGCAGGAGGTCCAGGCAGGAGGGCCTTAGGGTTTAGGTCTCTTGTCGCAGCTCTCAGTTCTGGCGTAAATACAGTGAACTCAATATGTTCATTTAGGGACTTCTCTTTAGCCTTTTCTTGTGAGTGGAAAATACCTTATAATTAGAACTTTTGATCGGACGTTAGCTGCCTGCCAGGTCTCCGTTTCTGCCCCATAGGCCTGCCTGTCCTGTTCTGTACCTGGTGATGATGGAATGTGCTCTGTGTTTGCCTTGTGTCACACCTGCATCCAGTCTGCATATTTCAGAGTAAACATTCTACTTATTTGGGACAACAGGTGCCGAATCACTGTATCTGCCAGGTGTCCCTGGGTTCACCAGGTCCTGCTTATAGGACCTGAGGAGGGAAGAGGAGCCTGCGGGTACTTCCAGGGTGGCCTTTCTCTGTCCCCCTCTTTATCTCTGTGACTTTTCCCCTGGCTCCTGCACTCTGCAGAAACCAAGACCATGTGTGGGCGGTGTGGGAAGGTGGTGGTGTGGCAACAGCCAGGCTGCTGACTCCTCTCTGTTTTTCTCCAGGGGAACGCCCACACCCATGTGGGAAGATTTCGAGTGAGAGCTTCTCTTTCCCACCTCTCTGCCCCCCCATCTCCTCCTGCCAGTACTTTTCCCATGATGGCCATTGGTAGTCTGAGAAGTAACACTATTTATTTACAATGTTGGTTGTCATTTGATGTCTTCTCATTTGTGGCTGGTGTTCTACAGTGGGATATTTCTGTCACCTCCTGTCGTCAGAGTAGCAAGGAAGTTGGGATCTCTGGGATTCTTTGACAAGCCAGCAGTGGAACTGGATTTGCTTCTGAGTTCATGACTCAGTCTCTGGTACCTTCTTGGGCTTCATGAATTGATTAAGCTGCATACATGGCTCAGACAGAACTAAGCCAACCAGTGTTAATGTGTGTGTTTGCTTTGGATGGGGGAAGGAATGTTGATCGTGATTAAGTGTCTGCTGTATAACGTTCAGTAAATGTTTCTGGCTAATTAGACTTTAGCCAGGAGTAAGAGCTTGATTTCTCATTTTAAACTGTTTCCCATACCATTTGCTCCAGTTGAAATGTGTAATTTTATGTTGGCTCAGTAGCTGTAGCTCAAGTGGCTAAGGCACCAGCCACATACACCAGAGCTGGCGGGTTCGAATCCAGCCTGGTCCTGCCAAACAACAATGACAACTACAACCAAAAAATAGCCAGGTGTTGTGGCAGATACCTGTAGTCCCAGCTACTTGGGAGGCTGAGGCAAGAGAATCTCTTAAGCCCAGGAGTTAGAAGTTGCTGTGAACTGTGATGCCACGGCACTCTACCCAGGGCAACAGCGTGAGGCTCTGTCTCAAAAAAAAAGAACTTCACAGTTGGGTGGCACCTGTGTTTCAGTGAGTAGAGCGCCAGCCCCATATACCAAGGGTGGTGGGTTCGAACTTGGCTCCTGCTAAACTGCAACAAAAATTAGCTGGGCGATGTGGTAGGTGCCTATAGTCCCAGCTGCTCAGGAGGTTAAGGCAAGAGAATTGCCTAAGCTTAAGAGCTAGAGATTGCTATGAGCTGTGATGCCATGGCACTCTACCCAGGGCAACAAAGTGAGACTCTGTCTCTAAAAAAAAAAAGAACTTCACAGTTTAATTTTGTTGGGAGATATTTACAAACTATCTTAGAGCAATCTTTTTGATTGATTTGGAGAAGAATTTAATTTTTTTTTTAGGGTTTCTACATTCAATTCAGCAGATCAGTTATATCCTGGGAACAACATTATGGGCATTATATCTGTATTTGGCTCATTTGAATTTAAATACTAGAATGGGTTAAAATGACAAAGGCTCCCAGGGGCAGCTGGGACCAGTCTGAGATGGCTGCAGCTATCTCTGATGGACCCACTCTGTCAACTAAGTTTTGTGACTTATGGGACATCAAGTAGGAGGTCTGGCACAGACTAGCTGTTTGGTCTGAAATGTAGGGACCTTTAATTTCATGCCTCACACTCCCAAAACAACCTGCTCATAGCCATTTGCAAGTCACCTGTTTCCTGAGGGTCTTTTACATCTCCAAACAGTGCTTCTCCAGCTTCTTATCTGTCATTGTAGGAGGGTGGTCTCCAGAAAAGGTTCTTAATGTTGGGATCAGGAGGTGCGTGGGTCCTAAGGTTTGTTACCTGTTACTGTGTGTGTTTTACCATCAGTGTCTTCAGAACCTGAACCTCACCACAGCTTTACACCGTCTGTCTTAAGGTAAAAGCTTTGATAGCCAGAGACTATGGACAATACGAGATACTCTCGAGAAAGGTGACTGTTCGGCTGAGTATGGTGCCTCACACCTGTAATCCCAGCACTCTGGGAGACCAAGGCAGGTAGATTGCTTGAGCTTGGGCATTGAAGACCAGCTTGAGCCAGAGTGAGACCTTGTCTCTTAAAAATAGCCAGGCCTTATGATGGGTGCCTGTAGTCCTAGTTTCTTGGGAGGCTGAGGCAAGAGAATTACTTGAGCCCAAGAGTTTGAAGTTGCTGTGACACCATGGCACTCTACCCAGGGTGACAAAGCAAGACTCTGTCTCAAAAAAAAAAAAAGGTGAATGTTTTTAGGGTAAACAGCAAGGATATGTGCATTTTTGGAATGTAAAACTTCTTTCAGTTACCAGCTTTCAAAGCATCTTCCATAGTCAAGATTTTTGCTTTTCCTTTTTCTTTTCTTCTTTCTGGCAATTCTTGTTATATTTATCAGGCAGTTTGAACTCATTTGGACTTTTACCTGGGCATTATAACACACAAATGGGATGGGTAATACCCACACAGGGCACTCTCAGCTCTGTAGGCTGATAATGTCCCCAAAATCTGCTGTATAGAATCTGATTTACAAAAGCAAAACACTGTTCTTCTTTGAAGTTTTTTTTCCTCTACCTCTTATTATTGATCAATTTCTAACATCCTTCCAGGAAATTCTAGATCTACGGCTACTGTGGTGTAGAAGACTGGCTGGAGGAGTCATGCTGTAAAGAGTTAGCGTCCCTCACTGTCCAGCCCTTACCAGTAAGGTGTTCCTTGTACTGCCCCATGTAAGCACGAGGAGGGAAGGAGAAAGCGATTCAGGCATCCAGCCTGTCCTCAGAGCAGCTTATACTCTATGCAAGGACACGTGTCAAAAATGAGGTTAAAAGGATGCGATTTCCAAGGAAAAAGTGCTTTCCACTAGGGAATCAAAAGGCTGTATTGGAACTGCAGAATGTTTTTGTCAAGGATGTTTGATTGGTGCTTTTTTCCTTTTCCTTATTTTTCCCTCTGTGCTGTAGCAGTTGTGAATTTAAGTGGAAAAGAGGCAATTGGAGCAGTTAGTCAAAGTGCCTCTTCTGACTACCTGCTTGGGTGTTACAATGCCCAGGTAAAAAATTTCGGATGAGTTCAAACTGCCTGATAAATATAACAAGACAAAAATTGTCACAAAGAGGAAAAGCAAAAATCTTGACTATGGAAGTGTGGGAAGAAACATTTGCAGGTCCGCCTTCCACTCCACCAGGTCATGGGAGAGAGTTACGGAATCTGTCGCATCTGTAAATGCAGCAGGAAGCTGTAAATGAAGGGATAGCCTACATTTAATTATTGAATAAAAAATGGCCTGTAAAGAGAGATGGTCACTGTAGATAGCACTAGGAAACTGTTGTGCCCTCACCTTGCATGTCTCAGGTACCTCTGAATACCATAATCTTTCCCAAAGTAGTTCAGAGGATATAAATAGCCAGTTTATTTATTCAGCAAATATTTATTTAATGTCCAGTATGTGTGAAAAACTGCTTGGTATTTTACTTTCTGCCCAGATGACCTAGGTGTTCAAGTCAACTTAGAGGAAAGGTATGAACACAAATAACTTGTGAACTTAGTAAGTTCATAAGCCCTGGTAGCCTCAGTTATCAAATGGAGCCAGAATATTCAATCTCATGGGTAGGTTTGGGAGGCGGGGGTTATCAAAGAGTACGTGAGACTGGAATAAATGCAGTGTAGTAAATAGCCTCGTAGTGCATAGATTTATTTGGCTGGAGTTCAAGGGTTTGGGGGTCATTCATTCAGGAAATGTGTATTTCTTACTGGCCAGGCACTGGCAGGATGCTCTGGAACACAAGGATGAGTAATACTTGACCCAGTTCTCACAAAACTCAGAATTTAGTGGGAGGATTGCTACTCTGATAGATAAGGTGATGCAAGTAAACAAAGGAATGGAACCTCACTTGGCACAGGATGGTCAGTGAAGGTTCCTCGGGTGACACCTCTGTGGTGCCCTAGAGGAGAGGAAGAACCAGCCCAGCATTCAGAGCGAAAATGAGCCTGCCAGCCCAGGAACGTGCGAATGAACAGCTGAGGGTCTGAGGCAGGCAGCAAGGTGCGGGGTAGGTGAGCAGAGAGGTGTGAGGGACCCTCACAGAGACCCTCCTGGGCCTTAGGAAGGAGCTTATCTCTTGCCCTTGGGGTTTATGGACCAATATGTTGGGGTTGTAGGTTCTTTAAGGATTTTAAATATTATTTTCAATTAATTGATAAGATTTTTAAAAATCAGAAGCATATTCTGGATGCCACCAAAGTCAAATTGCTGCCAAGAGACCTCAGTGCTGTGTTTGTGCTTAAATATGGTGTGTAAGCCAGATAAAGAGCAAATGAGGTCTTAGGGTGCTGTGTAATCAAACATTTTGCAGTCATTTGAATCAAACAGTATTTCTTAAACTTGGGTATAGATATATTTTTAGGGGTCAAACAATTTTTTGCCTTTTAAAGAGGATATATACATTATTCAATTTGAGAAATACTGTGGTATGTAGTAGGAAATATGATTAGAGGCCGGGCATGCTGGCTGACACCTGTAATTCTAGTACTTTTGGGGCCAAGGGAGAGGATTGCTTGAGACCCAGAGTTCAAGACCAGCCTAGGCAACCTAGCAGGACTCTGCCTCTACAAAAAATAGAAAAACTAGCCAGGCAGGGAAGCACCAACCAGTGGAAAAGCTGCTCAGCTATTTCTCTGCAGCTACAACGAAGCAGAGGAATGGAGGGAAGGGTCTGAATGGGAGAGAGCCAGCACTCTGGTGGTCTCTGTGCCCTTCTCCTGAAGCCAGCCCGTCCAGAATGTCCAGGCTCTGGGATCACACAGATCTCCTGGGACCAGCCAGCTCCCTGTGGCTCCCGAAGTCTGGGCTGGAGCTGAGAGATGTTTTTGTGGGAAAGAAGACAAGAAAATTCAGGGACTGAAGTCCCCAGGGAGGATAGAGGTGCACAGTGGTGGAGAAGCAACATAGCACCTGCCTCTTGGTGAGGGTTCACTGGCAGCCTGGTGCTTTGTCCTCAAGAAGCTCCCTGGTGGCAGCAGCTTTGGGATTTGTGAGGATGGAAGAGCTTTCCTGCAGCTCAGGAGGGAGGGAATGACCCACTCCAACTACCCTTCTCGCTGGACTCCAGGCCTCTCAGGCACTGACTGCCTATCCCCTCCTCCTTCATGTTCTGCTCTGCACCTTCTTGTGGGATCTCTGGTAGGTTAGTTCCGTCAAGTTCTATCCCTGTCATCACAGCTGCCACTTCAAGCCATAGAACTTTCTTTTTTTTTTTGAGACGGAGCCTCAAGCTATCCCCCTGGGTAGAGTGCCATGGCATCACAGCTCATAGCAAACTCCAACTCCTGGGCTCAAGCGAGTCTCCTGCCTCCGCCTCCCAAGTAGCTGGGACCACAGGCGCCCGCCACAACGCCTGGCTGTTCTTTGGTTGCAGCCATCATTGTTTGGCGGGCCGAGGCTGGGGACTCAAACCCACCACCTTAGGTGTATGTGGCCGGCGCCTTAGCCTATTGAGCCACAGGCGCTGAGCTGATAGTGAAATTCTTGCCATGGGAGTAGCAGACTGGTATAAAGACTGTAATTTTTTCTTTTGAGACAAAGTTTTACTATGTCACCCTCTGTAGAGTGCTGTGTTGTCATAGCTCACAGCAACCTCCAACTCTTGGACTTAAGCGATTCCCTTGCCTCAGTCTCCTGAGTAGCTGGGACTACAGGTGCCTACCACAACACCTGGTTATTTTTTTGTTGCAGTTCTCATTGTTGTTTAGCTGACCCAGGTCGGTTTGAACCCTCCAGCCTTGGTATATGTGGCCAGCGTGCTACCCACTGAGATACAGGTGCCGCCAATATAATTTTTTCTTTTATCCTCAAATCACCTCAAAAAATTTTTTGGTCTCTTAGGACTGATGACTTAGGACCCGGTCAAATGCAAATGCTGGATGCAGGGATGATTTTTAAGCCAGAAACTATGCTTTTAAACATTATGTCAGAATTCATCAGGACCTGATGGGTGCCTTATCCTTATCTGGCAAGATTGGCACCAAAAGTGCACATAGCTGTATTACCTAGTTGTAAACGTGGCTTAACCCTACCCTACAGGAATGGAAACGGCTTGAGGGGGAGGCACGTATGAGAGTAGTACCGCTCTCAGCAATCTAGACCAGCACAGAGGCTGAAATACATCTATGCACGTATGGATGTATGTTTGTATGTATGTATTTGATTTATGAATAAATGAATGAATGGCACCTTACTCTGTCACCCAGGCTGGAGTACAGAGGCACAATCATAGCTCAGTAAAGCCTTGAACTCCTGGGCTCAAATGATCCTCTCAGTGGCTGGGACAACAGGTGTGTGCACCACCTTGCACGCCTAATTCATGTTTTTTTTTTTTTTTAATAGAGACAGTGTTTAGGCTAGTCCCAAACTCCTGGCCTCAAGCCACCTTCCTGGCTTGGGCTCTCAAAGTGCTGAGGTTACATGCACAAGACACTGTGCTCAGACTAATGTCCTTCCCAAAGATGGATAACTTTGAATAAAGCAAATGACATTAACAACTCAAAAGAGTTTCAGAGCAAGAGCTGATATTGTCTTTTAGCTCCATTATTCCAAATACCTGAAAGGGTGAAGCGTATGTTTGCTGAGACCACTCATGCTTTTAGAAATTGAATGATTAGAAGAAAGCTTACAAACCTTAGGGACCTGAGCTTTGGGAACATTCGTAAGATGTGGTGATGAACTGGACTAATTATTGCTGACTGAATGGGAATCAGTATCTTTTGAGTTATATATTCTCTTGATGGAAGGGATCTGTGTTTGAAAACCAGGGGTGGTCTGCTATGTTACTATTTTATATACACATATGCATGTGTGTATATGTGTGTGTGTGTGTGTTTTTATGTTTTTTCTGCAGTTAGTAACTCCCATAGCTCTTTGTTATCATGCTAGGTGGCCTCAGGAAGCAGAATCTCTCTGACCTTCATCAGCCCCAAGGCCTCTCATTCTAGAGAGGGTTCCACACAATACCCTGAAGACTAATTACATTCCACAGGATCCTCCATTACAACCCCCAGAAGACTGGAGAGCTGAATGCAGGGAGGGTATGGGGGGCGTGGAACACTCTGAGGGCCTGGAAGCCCTGTACTGTTCCCCATACATTCCCGTAGGCATCTCTTTGTGTATAACATTCTATATTTTTGCAATATCCCTTATAATAAACCAGTAAATGTAAAAAAAATATAGATAACATATTGGCTATCTCATTATTAGGAGTGACACTCGGGTCCAATGTCTCACTTGTTTCCTTAATGGTTCCAATACTCTGTAGTCTGTTATATAAGTAAATCAGGCTCAGTGCTTGTGGCTCAAGCGGCTAAGGCGCCAGCCACGTACACCTGAGCTGGCGTGTTCGCATCCAGCCTTGGCCCTACAAACAATGATGGCTACAACCAAGAAATAGCCTAGCGTTGTGGCGGGTTCCTGTAGTCCCAGCTACTTGGGAAGGCAAGAGAATCGCTTAAGCCCAGGAGTTGGAGGTTGCTGTGAGCAGTGATGTCACAGCACTCTACCCAGGGTGACAGCTTGAGGTTCTGTCTCAAAAAAAAAAAAATGTAAATCAGACCTTTAGGTACTGTACCTTGATCACATTTGATCAAGTATCTCCCTCCTAATACTGCTTAGCAAGGAAAATTCTTCAGATTCATGTTTGAGGCCATAAACCAACATGGATAATATGGAACCCAGAGGAAGGAATGACAGAGACCCTCAGGAACATGCATCTCCTCCCAGCCAAGTGGCTGATGTGATACCGAGTTTTGGCAGATTCTTGGTCTTAGGAATTGGAGAATGAATTCACAGTCCACAGGTAAGCAAATTCTATAGTTTATTGAGGATAGGAAAGCTTCCAATACAGTGGAAGGGGTCCTGAATGGGTTGCGGTTGTAGCTCGGTTGTTTGGAGCCTTTTATGTATTAGGGGGGCCCTATGGCTCTGGTTCCTTCCACCAGGGTGGGTCTAAGGGGCCCCATCAGATAGGGGTTCATGTCAGGTGCCATTTCCAGCATCATCTGTAGTTTGATAGATTCTAGACGAGATTGGACAAACTTGGTCAGCATATTTAGCAAGTACCTCTGGTTCTATAAGCCAGATACTATGGCTGATAGACTCGCTGGGATTAGACTTAACAGCAAATACTCTTTGGATGAAGCATTCAGCCAAACGCAGAAGTTCTGGGAGCTTAATTGCTCCCCCTAGAGGGCAGGGAAGTGCCCCTCCTTGGTGTCCATCTGTTTCAAGGTGCTCATCTCAAAAATCCTAATGAAGGCTCAGGAACTGATACAGAAACATTATAATTGGACAGAGGCCAGGTTCCAACAAAATTTGGTTCTCACAAGCAACCAGGCTGCACCAGTAGAAAGGTCACTAGAGTCTGGCCAAGTCCACTTTTTCCACATGTACCTGGTGGGACAGAGGACCCTAGCGGGTGGGGATTGCTACAACAGTAAGCATGATTAATTCTGGGCAAGCGACACACTGTGGGTGATCATGCAGCCCAGGGACT
>CAUYQV010079120.1:0-89853 GCA_963574575.1 Galagoides demidoff
TGAGACGGAGCCTCAAGCTATCCCCCTGGGTAGAGTGCCATGGCATCACAGCTCATAGCAACCTCCAACTCCTGGGCTCAAGCAAGTCTCCTGCCTCCACCTCCCAAGTAGCTGGGACCACAGGCGCCCGCCACAACGCCCGATCATTTTTTGGCTGCAGCCATCACTGTTGTTTGGCGGACCTGGGCTGGGGATTCAAACCTGCCACCTTAGGTGTACGTGGCTGGTGCCTTAGCCGATTGAGCCACAGGTGCCGAGCCTTTACTTCCATTTTTAATCTCTGTATATTTGTAGCATTGGCTACTACTACATATTATACTAGACTCTGATGATTGCATAGGTTATTAAGGAGGAAATGTCCAATTTCTTTAAATTCCAAGTTTGACAGTTTATGTCTCTAAGATACATCCTCATCCTTTCAAACACATGTTTTGGCTTGTCATTATCTTCAAAGAATACTTAATGTGTCTGAAACTTCTAAGATGGAAGATATGGAGTAATGATGAAATGAAAAAAAACTGCCAGAGCACATTTGCAAAAATAAGATAAGAATGACTAGAATTAGCCAGGTATGCTGCTTCACACCTGTAATCCTAGCACTCTGGGAGGCTGCAGTGGGTAAACTGGCTGTACTCAGGAGTTCAAGACCAGCCTGAAGAAGAGAGAGACCCTGTCCCCACTAAAAACAGAAAAAAATTAGCCAGACAATGTGGTGGGTGGCTGTAGTCCCGGCTACTAGGGAGGGTGAGACAAGAGGAGCACTTGAGCCCAAGAACTTGAGGTTGCTGTGAGTGGTGAAGATGCCACAGCATTCTACCCAGGGTGACAGAGTAAGACTTCATCTCAAAAAAAAAAAAAAAGAGTAACTAGAATTATTTATAAAAGCATATGCATTCCATTCATATTCTATAGCTTTATAAGCACATATTTCCAATAATGTCTTTTCAATATATACTTTA
This sequence comes from Galagoides demidoff, assembly GCA_963574575.1. Lineage (NCBI taxonomy): Eukaryota > Metazoa > Chordata > Mammalia > Primates > Galagidae > Galagoides > Galagoides demidoff. The sequence goes on from CAUYQV010079120.1 coordinate 960, forward strand.
ATAATATATTCAATATATATTTTTTGATAATATTTTATGGCTATTATTACACAATATAATTATGTGTATTACACACAATATTATATAGTAATGTGGCTGTAATATACAAGTATCTACAAATAAAATATTTTTCTTTAGTGTCACATTTTAGTAAAAAATACAAACTACAAATAAATATTATCTTTTGCCATACCATGAACAAAGATATCACATAGTTAATAAACCTTTTGTGACTTGATTTGTCTGCATTTGGAAATACCACCCTTAACTTTCTTGTGTTCATAAGAAAAATTCAGGCAAATAATAGAATGAAAACTCAATCTCTATTCTTTTGAAAGTCACAAAATTATTAACTTATAGCATGAGTATATCTCTCTCTACAAAGGATTCGAGTTCTAATTTCTTTGCTGAAATGGAACTTTCTTTTTCCAACTGGCAGAGAAGATGTATTACAGGAAAACAATGAAGCTAGTTTCTGCTCTCACTGCTGTCATTTGACAGTAATGAGGATGAATATAAAATTATAAATATGATATAAATATTAGATGGGAAATAGTGATGTTACCATTATTCAAATTATCTTTCATTATTTTCAGCTCACTAATTTTTTATAATCCACGCCTGAAATAGCATTATGCAATCTACAATATTCACTAATTGAAACTGTGTCAGCAGTTAGCTTTCTGTGAACTAGTCTAACTTTCAGGGGTTTTAATTTTAGCTACCACAATCCATTCATATCAGTACTTTACCTATGAGTTTTTCGTTGTGTAGGGAATGTGGTTGATGAATTCTGCTGTTGTGATTTTGAAAAGTCAGTGGGCAAACAAAGGAGAAACAGTGTGTTTTTTTGTATTTGCCTGGTATTTATTTATTCTCTGTTACTAATATTTGAAATCATTATTCCAGTCTGTAGTGAAGTGAAGGATAAAAAGTTTTTATTTATTTATTCATTTTTATTTCAGGTTAATGTAAGGATAAAAACAATTAGATTACATTGTTTGTATTTCTCAGGTAAGATTTAAGTTGTAGTTGAACCCTTCACTCAGGATATGTGCCATATACTCTTATATTGTGCCCGTTAGGTGAAAGCACACCGGACCTTTTCCCTCCCCCACCCCCCTTCACCACCTTCATTCTGCACTTGAATTTCATTGTGTTTTTCTCTTGTGTGGGCATGTGGCTAAGAAGTTTTTAACACAATTTCTTTTAAAGTGATCCCAAGATCCTCCCATAAATGTGGTTTTAACACAATTCTAAAATGATTTTCTTTTACTTGTTGGTAACTCACTAGTTTATCTTCAGTGTCTCTCAATTTACTACACATCCCAACATAAAATTAGACCAGACTGGCCTTCCATAAATCTTTGCTTTTCTTTTTCCTCTTCATTCTAAGAATTAAACACACATCTACTAACTACTATCCCCTGTTACATGTAGCCACTTGATTTATAAATTACATAAATAAAATCCAGAAGTACTTCTAAGATCACTCTAAGCACATATATTCCCTTAAATAAACATCTTTGGCCAGAGTGTCTTTTTATTTGTACTCAGAAATTGTTCATATATATAAAACATAAATCACGATATTATAAAAGTTTCCTCTGCAAATAGAACCCTTGCTGTCACAATTTACCAATGCAATGTAAAAAATAAAATGCTGCATCCAAAATATAGTACATGTTATCTTCCATTATCACAGACTATATGGGAGAATATAGTCCATTAAATAATTAATGGGAGAATTCAACACATTAAATAATCAAAATGTCAACCCTTTCACAGGTGATTAACATGATCAATATGTCCTCTGGTTAGGACATATTTAAGGATCACTAGAATAACCATGACTCCACATCTGATCATCTTACCTGTGATTATACTATTACCCAATTTTTGGTTACTAGTTCCTCTTATTTTTGAAATATTACACCCCAAATATTTATCAGCACCTCTTGCCGATATTAGCTTTATAGATATTATCTGGAGTGTTGTTTTTTCCATCTAGATTTTAGTGTATTTATTAAATGTATTATTTCTTCTGTTTCCCAAATCATGCATTCTTCTGATTTCTTTTATTTTATATGTCCATTATTTCTTTAAAAATATTATTTTTCTTTTAAAACAAAACTCTTGTGGTATTTGCTTGGTTACTAAGTTTTTCTTCTTTTTTAAAGTAAATAAATACAGTATGAATTTAACTCTAAATAAATGTACTTCCTGTCAAAACCTGTGAAGGTCTGAGATTTTAATGTACGGCAAGCTAACATTGTTGCCTGTCATGGTTTCATGCTTGCTGGCAGAGACTGCTGAGTCATAGACAAAAGATTGTTATAATCAGGGCACGATAAGAAATATAATCATCAGCATATTTGCATCCTAGCCCACAAGTCCAAAGGAGACAAGACAGATGACCTCAGAAGATGCTTGCTTACATAGGCAGTGGGTTACATTACAGCAGAAACACTGAGGTTTAGGCCATGAAGATGTGTTCTTTCATTAGGAAGTCTCTTGGGATATCTAAGACATCCCTTACCAATGCCTCCTAAGATCCCCAGGCACCAACATTTTTATTATCCCTTGACCATGACTAGTTCAAGTGTCCTACTCCCATAGCTATAAATTCAGCTTTTTTTGTAATCATCTTTTGCTCAAATCTAATTCTTTTATTAGATGCCAGATTCAAGAAAGATGATCCTATTTAGAAAACATATAAACCCCCTATGTCTCTCACTTTGGCCCATGTGTTCCACTGTAAAGTAGCAAGCAGTATATTTGACCAAATAGTTGTCACCCTTATGATCTGTGACTACGTCAGTCTATAAGACAATTTTGGAGGTTGAACCAGAAGCAACTTTGAATTCTCTAGACCCTCTTGTAGCCAGGCTTCCAGTCAGAAGAACTAGGCTGCCTAAAGTTGCCATTAGGGTAATGAAAGAAATACATATACCATGCCCAGGAATGATTAGGGTGAATTCCCCGAATTTCCAAATAAATCTATATAGCCCCTATCCCTTTTTATCCTGATCATTACCCAGGAAGTGGCTGAAAGGTAACAATTCTTTTTTGAGAATAATCACTTTGAGCAACCAAAGTACCTTATTAAGTGGGAGACAGACTAGAAAATTTTTGAGTCATTTTTTAAAGAAACTATTTCAACTCTTAAAAATACCAGATAATAAGGAGGATCAAAAGTCCATCAAATACTTTGGTTATCTATTGTCAGATTACAAATGAGACAGGAATTTGAAAACATGACACAGATTAGTTTTAAGGGACAGCTGTAGTTACATTCATCAGTCTTGAACAGCAACATAGCAAACTGGTGGTGAGGCATTACCAATCAAGATGGGATGAAAGATCCATGTAGTCAAATTGCCACACGTGGACGGAGAAGATACTCTGTGCCAGATGGTGCCCCTCACAAGTGGGTCACATTTCAGCAGGAGTCATAGGAGTTCAATGGTAGCCTCTACTAGAAATATGCCAGCTCTCAGGTGCAGACAGGCTGCCGCATTCAGTACAAGGATGGGTCCAGGTAACACCAGTGGTAGTAGGTGTGGGGCAGGCTCAATCTGTACATTGATTCCAGTCAGCCTCATTAGAAAACATGCCCTGACCACAAAGTAGGCATGACTGTTTTTGTTTCTGTATAGTTGGTGCTAATCTGGATAACTGTACAAACCAAAGGATACGGTTAGCTTCCCGCTTAGCTAAATCATCAGAGAATCATACTCAGGAATTTAGTAGAAGCTCTGTGAAGAATCAAGTTTCCCCTGAAGGGATAGCTGCCACATAGCTGGCACTTTTTCATGTAAGATGGAGATATGGCCAAGGACAGCTGGGTTCCTGAATGTGTCATTAAACATTTCCCACCTTGTTAGTTACTTCATCTGACTTAAGATCGAGCACTAATCATTGAGCACTCAAAAATACATTATCAGGCCAGAGAACTGTAAGGAGCTCTTCTCAGGTCAGGCATTCAGTCTTGATAAGAGCCTAGTAGCAGGTAGTAGCTCTCCTCTGTCATGGTGTCAACAAGAGGAACTTCCAAGTGAGTTTCCTTTGCTAGAGGCTTTAAGAAGCAAAGTCATGCCTCACAGAGATTTGCAGTTTAAAGGAGTCAGTAAAGCTATAAGACTCCAGGGGTACAAATTAGCTCATATATATTATCTATTATGTTACATCAAAAATATATACAGTTAGGGTGGCACCTGTGGCTCAGCGGGTAAGGCGCCACCGGCCCCATATACTGAGGATGGTAGATTCAAACCCAGCCCCAGCCAAATTGAAACAACAACAACAAAAATAGCTGGGCATTGTGGTGGGAGCCTGTATTCCCAGCTATGCGGGAGGCTGAGGCAAGAGAATAGCCTAAGCCCAAGAGTTGGAGGTTGCTGTGAGCTGTGTGATGCCATGCCATGGCACTCCACCCAGGGCAATAAAGCGAGACTCTGTCTCTACAAACAAACAAACAAACAAACAAATATATACAGTAGAACCTCTATAAGTTGACCACCCAAGGAATTATAACAAACTATTCAACATATAGAGATGAAATGTAAGAAACTAGGCCTCCTGTACTGATTCAATACGTGTAGGCGTGTCCAGTCTATGAAAATTAGGTCTTCTTAAGGAGGTGCTAGGTGTAGGGAGGTGGTCAACTATGCAGGTCCTACCATAGTCTGTATTTGAAATGTCATTCTTTTCAAACAGGAAAACACATGTGATACTGACTTTAAAGTATTTAATATAAAAGCATGAAATTATATTCAAATATTTCTTCACTGGAACAACTACTTAAAAAATACCTGGCCAGCATTAAAACCTCACTTAAATGATCTAATTCACAAATGATAATTCACAAATGTCTCATCTACAGCTAATTCACCAAGGTCTCTAAACCAATCTGTCCCCTGACCTACCCTCCCATTCCCAACCCTGTAACAAAAGAAGAAAAGAAGGGAAAGGCAGATAAGAGAGAGTGAGAATGGAGGGTTAAGTTTATAAAAATTGAATTGAGAACATTTTTATCTATAATAATTTCATTCATGCATATCAGCCCCCTAAAGGTAAGCAAACTGAGTAAAGATTAAAACACAGGGAGAAATGGCAAAAGACAGATTGATTGATTGATTGAATAATCTATGTAAAAATGTAAATAGGTAATAGGTAGTGAAGTCCTCTTATTACTTCTCCCACTTTAGCAAAATAGGTGCGACAGAAGAGAACAAAGAAAGGATTGTGTAATTGGCATGAATTTTGGCTTTATGAATAAAAGTCTATTAGCTTTATAGGAATAGCTGTGTAGGTGTATTCAAGAGAACTGAACTATGTTCACATAAAAAGAAATGGTGAATGGTGTTTTTCTAAATGTGAAACTATGCAGAACCGTGCTTTGCAATACCGGGAAATCTGCAAGGGGAGTGCTGAGATCAATGTCATTATCCAGAAGGCATTACTGAAATAGATTTTAAATCCTTTGATGTAATTGCTTGCTGAGTTTGCCATTACAGCAGCTCTATCCTTTTGACTGATTGAGGCCCTTTAACAGCTCCAGTTTTACTGAGACTGCCAACATACTCAATGTGGAATCTTAAAGTTGGACAGATGTTTGATGTTTAATTTAACTAATATGGCACACCATGAGTCAACAAAACACATTTTGTGTTAGTGCCAAAAAAGAAAAAAAAGGTGAGGGACAGAAATACATGCAGAGTTAATCTTCCTGTTTCAGCAGACAAGCCTTTGCTCTTAGAATTATTAACATGAATTCTGATTTGAAAACCCTATGGCATTTTCCCTGCCCCTTGAGAAACACAGTCCTGATTCCACTGGAGCATTTAGAATCGGAACTCAATGAATAAATTAACAGAGCATAAAATCCTCAAGTGATGTGTGAGGAGCAAGAAGATGAATTTTTTTTTTAATTTGGACAGTCCTTATTTTCCATGATTCCTGGAATAATTTTTGTTCTTTGTAATACATTTTTTTATCTTTCTACAAATAGACAATAATGCATCTGATTAGCTTGTCTTTAAGTTTTCTTTCTTCTTGAAGAAAGACTGATTTGACCAAAACCAGCAAATTCTATTCATGATATTTTTCACTATGGACTATGGTTAATACAAAGGGAAACTCTATTTAACACCCTCTAGTAAAAGATATTTCTCCTTCTCAGACAAACAAACAAAAAAGAACAGCGGCTATGCATTTTGCTTAAGACTATTAGCTTCAATTAGTATCATTTCCTAACATTGTTTTGAGGGGAAAAGTTGAAGATTATTTTTAATGTGGTTTTAACTAAAGCAAGACCATCACAATGCCTTTTGTCCCAGTTTGATAGTTTCACAGTAATAATAAGGTAGGGCTACTAATAATGTTTGTAGGGATGCTAGTTGTAATAGTAGTCATAGAATTAGAAGAAGAATAATTCACAAATCATGAGTGGCCTTGACAAACGCATGGTAGAGTCACATACTATAACTTGCAGGCACCTTTATCAATATTACAATTTGGCTATCATGATAATTTTATGGCACAGATAGAGAAACTTATCATTACCCCTACTGTATAAATAAGATAAGGGAGGCCTGGAAAATGGCAACTTTTTAAACACCATTTAACTGCTGGATAACTCAAAGTACATTGTCCAGAGTGGTTCTGTGGCTGACTTTATTCCAGTCTCCAGCTCTTCCAGAGGTTTGACTGATACCGTCACATGGCCAAAGACCACTACCAAAAATCACATTATTAGTGTAAACTATATGGCTGGCCCCAAGGCTCCAAGTGAAAAAATCACACTTCTTTCCCCCCAGATTTTCCGAGGATTTATAGTTTATTTTCTAGGAACTGGTCAAAGGCCAAAATTGTCTTTGCAATAAGCAGGGTTTGGATAACCTAGGCATACTGATTAATTCCTACTTCAATTTAGTTTGCTCATTACACTTCTAATAATGTTTTCAAGATACATTTTCCATTATAATTGTAAATGCCGCAGGGCAGGGATTATAAAAAATTCTTCATCTTTGCTTCACAAAAGTGCACAAAAGTTTAAGGTGCTAGAAATTAGTCATTGAAAAGATGGATCATGAAAATAATTTAAACAGGATAAGAAAAATAAAGAATAAGGTCATTTCTTAGATGAGACTTTTTTATTATATTCTTTTGATATTTTTGAGATAAGTCATATTTTTATGTTTAAAACTAGCAAGTCCTAACTTCATCATATTTCTCTAATTTCTGCTTGAATAGCCAATAGTTCCTTTTTATTATTTTTCTATATCTATACCTTATTGTACACAGTTTAATTTTTTTTTTTTATTTTCAACATTCCACTTGAAACTCTTCCTCACCAAATTTACCATTTTCTTAGGCATATTATACTTTTTCAACATTATGAAGTCAACAGACTTTCAGAGTTTACTACATTATAGGGACACCCCTTCCCCTCTTTTATTCAGTCTACAGTTACAAAATCTCTCTGTCTTCCAGGATTTTTTGTTTGTTTGTTTGTTTTGTTTTGTTTTGTCTTCCAGCTTTTGGTAACAGTTTAAGATACCCTCAACTTCTACTTTCTTTCTGGTCCCAAGACAATGCCACAAGTTATAGTTTTTGTTATGGCAGCATTTCAACTTCTGGTACTATTAATAATTTTTATTTGATTTAGCTTTTGTTGCATAATAAACTAGTTCAAGACATAGCATCTTAAGACAGCAATTTATTATCACTCCTTATTCTGTTAACTTCAGTTGGTTGAATGGTTCTACCTTGGAACTTACTATGAGATCAGAGTGAAATGCCAGCTAGGGCTATAGTCATCTGAAGTCTGACTGGGCTCGATGTTGAAGACTTCTCATTTCCGTGACCAGAAGTTAATGCTGGCTGTACAGTGAAAGCTCATTCAGGACTGTGATAGGAACTGAATAGTTTTGCCCCCTTGAATTTTATATACTGAAGACCTACCCACCAGTGTGATGGTATTTGGAAATAAAGCCTTTGGGATATAATACAATCACATGAGTTCATGAAAGTGGGGCCCTGCTCTAACTGAATTGATGCCTTAGAAGAAACACAGAGCATTTTCTCTCTCTCTTTCTCTCTCTCTCTATATATATATACATATATATATGTACACACATACATGTATATATACACGTATATGTATATTGTACACATATGTATGCATAGAGAGAGATAAATAGAGATAGATAAAGATAGATTCCAAAGTCAGAACACAGTGAAAAGGTGGCATTTGTAAACCAAGAAGAAAGTCTCTACCAGAACCCAATAATGGATGATGCTGGCCCCTGGATTTCAAGCCTTCTGCCCTCCAGAACTATAAGAAAATAAATTTCTTTTGTTTAAGCGAATTTGTCTATGATGTTATCTGATAGCATCCTGAGCAGCTTAATATAGGCTGTCTCCTAAAGCTTCAGTCCCCAGCCCCCAGGCTGCCAACCATTACTGGTCTATGTCCTGTTAGGAACCAGGCCACACAGAGACGGTGAGTGGTGGGCAAGCCAGTGAAGCTTCATCTGTATGTACAGCCACTTCCCATTGCTCACATCACTGTCTGAGATTCTCCTCCTGTCAGATCAGTGGCAACATTAGACTCTCGTAGGAGTAAAACATCCAAAAACCCTGTTGTAAATTATACATTTGAGGGATCTAGTTTAAGCACTCCTTACGAAAATCTAATGCCTGATGATTTAAGGTGGAGGTCAAGTGGTGATGATAGTGCTGGGGAGCGGCTGCCAATACAGATTATCACTATAAAAAGGTTTGATGACACAGAGACCATAATAAATCAATTTCTTGCACACTCATATCAAAACCACCCCTCCCCCAGTCTGTGGAAAAATTGTCTTCCATGACATTCATCCCTGGTTGGGGACCTCTGTCCTAGAGCACCTGAACATGAAGTATTTATGTGATTTGGATTTCTCACACAATGGTGTCTGGGATCCCAGGGAGAGCATTCCAAAAGTGAGTGTTCCAAGAGTCTCAGGATTCTTATGACTCAGTATCAGAAATCCTATTACCTTTTAGCTTTTAGCTAGGAGGCGGCCAAGGTGTGAATTTCTTCGGTCCACACAAATCTAGGTTCATCCGACACCAGCCACCTCCACTTTGTGGCTTAAGTTCGACCCCAAAGAGATCAAAGTTGTGTATCTGAGGTGTACTCATGGCAAAGTCAGTGCCATGTCTGCCTTGCCCTCCAAGATCAGCCTCCTGGATTTCTCTGCAAAAAAGTTAGCAATGACATTGCCAAGGAAACCCACGACTGGAAGGGTCTGAGGATTACTGTGAAACTGACTATCCAACACAGACAGGCCCAGATTGAAACAGTACCTTCTGCCTCTGCCCTCATCATCAAAGCCCTCAAGGAACCACTAAGACACAGAAAGAAACAAAAAAACATTAAACACAACTGAAACATCACTTTCGATAAGATGTCAATGTTGCCAGACAGTTGCAGTACTGATCTTTAACCAGAGAACTCTCTGGAACCATTAAAGAGATCCTGGAGAAGGCCCAGTTTGTGGGCTGCAATGCTGATGGCCACCACCCTCATGACATCATAGATGACATCAACAGTCATCTGTGGAATGACCAGCTAGTTAAAAAGGACAAAGTAAAATGTTTCAGTAAGGAATCATTTGACACCCCCTCCCAAAAAAGAAATCCCATTACATACTCATGAGAGGAAACAAGAAGGAGCCATCTCCTGTCGATGTGAGAAGGAGCTTGTGCTTAGAGGGAAGGAATTGTGAGCAGCCATCTTGAAAACTATCTGCCACACTTGGCATCTGTGAAGTGAGAATTCATGGTTGTTTTCCTGGTCTTAAGTGATTTAATTCAGACAAAACTGGGTAACTTGTGATCAGATACAGGAGATTACTCCAGTGGCATCCTTGTAAGATCAGGCAGTGGTGATTCCTGGTTAAGGGTAAAGAGTCAGATTCATGCGCAGACATTTCTTCTTGATAATATGTGAAAGAACATTTTTTTAACCATGTGTCATATTCACTACCTGGTTAAATTTGCACCTAAAAAAGTGGTTCAGTATTATTAATGGGCTATATTTCATATTGCTTTAAATATTTCAATGGGCTATATTTCTCATATTGCTTTAAATATTTCCAGAAGAACCACAAGATGCCTCAGTGCCCCTTTATGTTATGATTTCACGTGTATTCTAGAACACTTATCTCTAAATTCTAACTTTACAAAGAAGCCTCCATTTTTTCATTTGATTATTATTCTAAAGTGTCTATATTTTCATTAATAATTTTTAAGAAAAAGATTGGGCAGCAGGTCTACCATGCATTCTTTCCCATTTCTGGTGATGCTGTGGTAGGCAGACATGTACATAAACTAATTTTCATTTGCTAAAGTCCTCCTCATCTGTGAAATGTTCACTTCTGTAGGATTGTTTATCATAAACAAACCTAAAAATCTATGGATAAAGGTTGCCTGGAAAATGTTCTGTGTGCAAAGTAACTATTTGCATAAAATGATCACGTTTCTCAACAGAAAAGGCTGTCTGCTGTGTAAATAGCCTAGCCATGTACAAGACTTAAAGACATCACATGTTAATCTAAGACAGAACCTATCTTCAAGGAGAAAAAAGGACTAAAAATCTATTGATAGTCAAGAATCTTTCTCTTCTTTACCTGTGTCTCATGCTTACTCATGTCCTTGAAAGTGTGAGTAAAGTTAATATTGGGTAGTTTCTTTGATTTCTGTTTAATACAACTTGACCATCTGATCCTTTGCATTACTCTAATTATATTAACTATCACGTATTGACTGACAAGTAACTAATATGTTCATTTAGTTCAGTCTGTTAAAGAATGATGAAAATATTTAAAATCTGAAACAAAAAGACAAAGCCAAATTTAATATTTAGCATACTGAAATAGAGCAAGATAGTCACAATTCTTCTTTGAACAAGCTACCAGTCCTATACAAGGTTTGGGGAAACATAAAGTGCAGGAGTGGTTAAAATTCCTGCACTCATGGTAGAGCCTGATTAAAATTCCTGCGCTCATGGTAGAGCCTGGTTAAAATTCCTGGGTTCATGTTAGGGCCTGGTTCTTGGTTGAAATACTCATTGATTGGCTGCCATTAAAGGTGTGTTCATTGAAATAAATCTTTTTCTGATTGGCTGATTTTCCAAAGGTGGGTGTATCTCTGATTTGTTGACTTTAAAATGTAAACTCACTGATAAGAATTGTTACTGATCAACTGAACAAATTTTAACTGCTCCTGGTGGCTGTTTGCTACCATGGATCCAGAACAATTATTCTTTCTCTTAGATTGTGGAGTTCTATTCTCAATCAAAAAAGAAGGAAGGGAGGAAGAGAAGGAAAGAAGGGAGAAATCCTATGTTTGGGATTCTGTACCTTAGTTACATGTATTTGCAGACCTCTTTAAGAGATACAAGTTCTGACTATTAATTCACGAACTGGTCCTAGAAAAAGTGCTTTGAAGGGTGGAGCAGGTGCTGGTGTTGGGGCATAGCTTCCCAAGAGGAACCTGTGAAGGTTAGCACAGTGCTATTCAGCAATAAGATACATAGCACTTCTTCTAGGATGAGATTGTGAACTTAATTGTCCAAACTCACACAAAGCATGTAACATGTTGCTTAGCATATAAGTAATGATTAAATGTTAATTATTATTAGTTTTCAGCATATTTGTAAGTAAGGATATTTTAGAAACATACAATTGAAATACTTTCCAATACAGAAATACAAATTGATTGGGTGAGTGTGTGTGTCAAGAAAGAAATATTTTGTCTCTGATGCTCAGAGTTTCACCAAACCAATTTTTGAATATAGTTCTTCTATGACTAAGTGATTGTATTTAAAGTAAGAAATATCTTTAATAAATGTAAGCGCCTCATTTTAAATTTTAAACTGTCCAGAGAACACTTATTTTGTATTAGGATGAGAAAATATTGAATAATTGAAAAAATGAATAATTGAACAATTGAATAATTGATCAACATAATTGAATGGACTTTTTTCCCCTAAATTCAAAGGTATATGTTTTAAAAAAACTTACACCAGGAACTTTTTGTATAATTCAAAGTGTGCCTTCTATTCTCATTTACATTCGTTGAAATTTTAAAATTTTGACTTATGAGGAAAATCTAAATTATTTGCTTCCATATACATAATTTAAGCAAAGACACATAATTTTCAGGATCTTTCTCTCTCCACTTTAATTTGTTTATAATGACACTTTATATTTGCTTTTATCCCTCCCTGCTCAGAACTGAAGAGAAGATTCAATACTCTGGATAATAAGGTAGTTACACATACAGAGACTGGATAATAGCAAATATTGGGAAGGTTGCTATTACAGTAAACTCCTAACTGGTCTCTCTGCTTCAGGTCTTGGCTCTTCAATCAATTCTCAACACAACAGTTAGAGTGATTCTGTAAAAATAAAAGTGAGGTCTTACTACTAATATGACCTATCCAAATTACTTTCTGTCTCACTCAAAATAGGTGCCAAAGTCATTACAATGGCCTAAGAGCCTTACCTTGCTGCCACTTACCTGCTACTCACTACCTCTCTACTTTCATTATCACTATTGTTTCCCAAATTCACTTCACTCCAGCTACTCTGACCTCCCAGTTATTCATTCAGTTCACCAGACAGATAATACTCTTACTTCACAACCTGTGCATTCCCTGTTTCCTGTGCCTGAAATGCTTTCCTTTACTCACTTATTCAAACCCTCACTTAGTTACAGCAGAACATTCATAGTTGACCACCTCCCTACATTGACCATCCCCTTAAGGCCTAGTTTTCATAGTCTGGACAAGTATCACATGTACATACCAGTATGGTAGGCTTAGTTCCTTATGTTGACCACCTCTGTATGTTGCCCAGCTTATTACAGTCCCAGGGTGGTCAACTTACAGAGATTCTACTGTATGTTTATTTATACATATCATTTTTTTATGGTATAAAGACTTTCTAGGATCTGAGGATCCAATATTGAAAAAAAAATCAAAAATCACTCTTTTCATGGAGCTTATATTCTGACGATGTCAGGAAACAAGATAAGACACTGTATGTATTATTTTATAACACATAGAATATATATAGTGCTATATATATTATAGTATATATAGTATCTTTCATATGTAGTATATATGTATAATATATACACATATATATACATAGAAGATACCCTGTGTAGTGTATCATTCCATGATAAAAGCTACACTAAATCCAGAATGGATTATGATTATGAACATGTATATCATAATATAAATGTAAAATAATGTATATGAAGTCAGATATTTTTAGAGCTAAGGAGAAAATAACAAATTCATTGGGAGATTTTTAACACTATGCTCAGAAAATGACATATAATGCATACAAAAAGTAAGAAAAACTGTACAATGTTGGAGTAATGGATACTCTTAAACTTGATAGTTATGTCCTATCTACAGCAAAAATATGATGATTATTTTGGTATAAGAAATATTAATTTTAAAAAGTCAACTAGCTGTATAATTGGTTTAGAAACCCTACATTCCGTTTTTGTCTTAGTCCATTTTGTTTTGCTCTAGCAGAATATGTCAGGCTGGGTGATTTCTAAAGAATAGAGATCTATGCAGCTCCTGGTTTGGCAAGCTAGAAAGCACAAGAAGACGCATGGGGCCTGCGTCTGCTGTGCTTCTGCTCAGGGCTCCGTGCTGCCTAACAACATGCAGAAAGGTCAAAGGAGAAGCAGACTATGGGAAAGGGCAAAACCCAAGGGTGTCCTGGATTTGTGCAACTCACTGCTGTGGGAACTAATGCATTCCTGCAAGAACTTACTTCTTACTCCAAGAATGGCTTCAAGTCATTTAGGAATCTGCCCCCAGGACTCAGACACTTCCCATCAGGCTCCACCTCCCAACACAGCCAGATTGCAATCCAATTTCAATATGGGTTTTACTGGGAACATAACCAAACCACAACAGTGTTCTTTGTCCATAATGCAATAAAAATATAATCAACAAGCAGGAAATAAAAAAAAAAGCAAAATCTACGTACTGACCTTAAAAGATGAGTAACTGACCCATGAGATTAAAATGGAACCACTATGTAAAATTCAATGTCTCATATTCATTGCTTAGAACTAATGAAAATTAGACATCTGTTAAGCAGCTAAAAATAAACTGAAAGAAAATATATAGCTTATTGTATCCACTTGTATAATAACATCTATTTGTTGTCATTTTCACCAAAATTCAAAAAAAGCGAATTATACAAATTTATACATTAGAAGAAAGTTCCATAAATATCTAAGTCATTTTTGAAAAATAAATGCAAAGAGGTAAATTAACCCTACCAGATATGAAAAATATACTGATATTTTTGGTCATTATAATAATACAGTGTGGTACTGAGACTAAACCCCCCAAAATGTAGTAATAATAAAACCATTACTTATTTAAAACCACCAGAAGTATAACTTCCAATCAATCATAATGAATGTATTTTAAGTTTTTACTGAACACCAGTAGCTATCCAGTGTTTTTTAATTAAAATATACAAATCCTCTGTAACATTTAAAATTATTCACATGTTGATAGTAACAGCACCCAGGGTGTTAACTACTTGACTTTGAACTGTCATTTGCAGAAATTGATACCACAGATTAGAGGGAATAGTCCATACAAAAAGAGGCTTTCATTATTTAATAGAGTCTTTTGATTCCAAAGTGCAAAGAACTCAATAATGTCAAACTGTCTTATAAGCAATTGGGATACATATCTTATAGAAGCTGAGTATTTCCTAGTGGTTTTGCATTTGTCTATGATGAATAATTTTTATAAATGGACTCCTTGATTATGCTAAGTGGTAGTTGTTTGCCTCTAAAAATATTAGATTTCTTATTATAGCCTTTTTCATTTTGACCAAGTGTATTCTTTTTGCTCTTTATCTTGAAAACTATATTATATGACATAAGAAAGGTTTCAGGCTATGTACACAAAGTTATAGAAATTTAGTAATAATGTATTTTTGTTGAATGCTAAACTGATTATTCTCCATTTATATATATATATACCCACATACATATTTATTATATATATCCTATATATACATACATATATATTTTTTATTGATAGAGAAATATTACCAACGGACTGGTAGCTGTCTTCACTTTTATTCTTAGTTGAGTACTTCATGAATATTTTTTATCAATGATGAGCACTTTTTAAAATTTTCAGCTTTCTTTCTTATCTGCATTATGGATTCATCTTTCTTTCTTTCTTATACTCACTTTCTTCTTTGGAGCTTAGGTTTCTATGGTATTATCATATAATCACATTCACCTTTTTAAAAATTTTTCCCTATTTTCCAAGGTTATGTTTCATTAAAATCATATGTCTTGTTACAGAATGAAGAATTCATCAATTTAGCTTTAGCGTTTTTGTACTAACTACCTAACTGAGGTTACCAAAGCCTTGATTTATAAAGAACTCATTACTGATAGAAAAAGCTCTGATTACCTAATAATAATACTATTTCTTCAAAAACGATAAACATTTACTCAATGACAAAACACCTGGACCCAATCTTTTACTAATCAATACTAAATGGAAACAAGAAAATACATGGGCTGAATAATGACCTATTTAAGAGTATCATATGCCTGGATGGAGACGAAAGCCTGAGGCGCCTTAACATTCTGCTGAAAATCACTGCCATGAGGCAGATAGAAAGAAAAAGCAAACAGACCCTTCAGAATTAAGATTCACAGATACTGAGGAAAGTTGTCCATTGTATGCATGGTTTCAATGAAGTATAGATAGCCATGCATAAATATGGTTAAACAAAAAAGATTTGATCAAATGGTAATAGACTGTGTGGGTACACCCAGCAAGGCCTGCCCAACTAGGTTTTTCCCGCCTCTCTGAGTATGCATTCTTTTCTTCTCTCTGGAATGGGGGATCCTATGGCCTATAATCAAACAAGGTAGGTCACATAATTTCTATATGTCCAGTTTCTACACAGAATGATTTTAGGCTTTATGGCTGGTTTTTAGGGAAAAGTGTTCTGGCTTTTATGACCTGCCTTGGAGGAGAGGGAGCCTAGCGGGGAATGAGACTAAGAGACAGGAGGCCAGGAGAAGTTCAGAGAAAAACCTTTGCTCCCGAGGATGCTGCTGAGGCCTCCAATTTGGAGTACTGTTCCGAGCCCCAACCTCCAAGAAGCAGATAAATATTGAGAGCTGTGTTGTTTCAATTCAGCTGTCGCAAGACCATAGACAGCCAAGATCTGCACCAACAAGGTCAAGCTGTTGAAAATATGTGTGTGTGTGTGTGTGTGTGTGTTTGGAGAGGTGGGGACATAAAACAGAGTGGTAGAAAGTATAATGTTTGATAAAAGACTGACTTTTCACTAAAAAATATCATTAGTTCTTATAAGAATCAAGTTAAAAAGAAAACAGATACAAGAAGAAATAGCACATCAGAGCTTGGGTACAGACCAGAAGCAAAATGCAACTTATCTTTTTTTATTTCCTACATCTTTCCACAGAAATACTTTTAGAATTTAATACTATAATTATTAAATAACAAGCTTTGTACACCATCACAATAAGGAATACTGGATAATAGAATTTGGTTTTCTGCTATAAAATGTTCTCTGATTGAATATTCACCAAACTCAGTTTGTTTTATGAATTTCTGTACCTGTCTTATCCTCAAAATAGATTTAGTGAATTCATTTCTAAAACATTCAATATCAATGCAAACTGAAGTTATTAACAATTTAAACATATTAATAACAGGGATTTTGCATCTCACACTACTACCTCTATTCTAATACAGTTCATATTCATCTGAAGAGACCGATTTCATTGCTTATCAGAACAAAAATAATCCAAAGTAGTCTTGCATTTTAATTTCAAGTAATATGCCTACCCTAATCATGTAAATAATTCTAAATGTACACTTATTGTTTTTAATTTTTATTAAAGTAAGTTAACATGTTTCCTTGTTAAAAAATTAAATTACACTAATTTATTTGAAGTTGACCCTTTTCAAATGTGCCATAAATATAGATGGGAAAAGAAGGTGTGAGATTTCCAGATAATGTGATAGATTGAATGATGCGTGTATGTCTGCTCTGTCTCAAAGTTTACTGATAGTAAAGGAATGAAAAAGTTAAAAATCCTTTTCTAAGAACGAAGGAGTTCAAGATATCAACAAAATTTGAAAGATAAAATGTAGATTCAGGAGTTGTGCCTGACCTCGTGACTGTGGAAAGCTGGACCCTAAATACATACCTCTGAAGGCAGCTCTAATGCTACTAACTGCTAGAGCAGTGGTTCTCAACCTTCCTACTGCTGTGACCCTATAATACAGTTCCTCATGTTTTGGGGCCCCCCCAACCATAAAATTATTTTTGAAAAATCAACATGAGGAACTATATTAAAGGGTTGCAGTATTAGGAAGGTTGAGAACCACTGTGCTAGAGGATGGTTTGAAAATCTTTATTGGTACTGGTTAGATGCCCAAGAAACCCTTATTTGTTCTATGCTGCCAGGCAGTTCTCACCTTTCGCCACCATAACTGAAGACTAAAGGCTTGCTCTCCAGAGAGCTTGAATACATACCGGACTCGGAGGCAAAAAGCAGAGCTGAAGAGGCCAGGGTTAGGTGGAATGCAGAACTAAAAAAACAGGATCAAGTAGAAAGTGACGCGATCAACAGTGAAAACAAATTGACTTAAAGAATGCTGAGAGCCACATTTGTTTACTATATCACTGGAAGGAGATCTGAAGAATGCTGCTTTCTAGGAAAAGTGACTAGCCTGAAAGAAAAGATCCACAGATACTGGCATTTGGGGATATCCCCATCAAACTGACAAGTTCCCTAGTGCTAATATTACAAGACAGTCTATAAGACCACCAAGAACCTACATAAACAGAATTTCCAAACAGCATTTTTAGTGCCTGGGGTTTAAGTATAAACAGAAGGAAAGGAGTGACATACATTTGAAGAGACTTTACCATTATAAAAAAGGATGAAAATAATATAAAATAAAGAAACTCAGAAGAAAACAAAGACTATTATAGGTAAAAATAGAAAAGAAGATAAGAGATGATATGTATATATACATATATATATATATATAAAAATATATAATATACACATATACAGATATAAGATTTTAAAACTTTGGGTGTTATTTTTTTATTTGAAATGAGAATATTAAAAACAACAGATTCTTAGAAAACACTTGTCTCGTAGCCTTAATAAATTTAGTAGAGGTTAATGGAATTCAAAAGTTAGGGAAGATTCTCAGATATTAGAAAGAAAAAAGATAAAAATGTGGGGGATTTAGAGATAAAAGGTAAAAAGAAATTCAGAAGACCTGTTGAAGTGGCATTAATAAAAAATTAGATGTTAGAGAAAAGAAAAGGAATTGAAGGCAGGGGAGGACGAATTATCCAAGAAATTATAAGATGACTTCTCAGAACTGAAGACATGAACTTCCAGATTAAAAAGGGAGGGGGCCTGTCAGTGGCCATCATTATCAGTGAGGGAAGATGAACAAAGCATTAAGAACTAGAATGTCATTAAACTTTTTCATAACGTACTGCAAACAGAAGACAGTGGAGCAAAGGCTTTAAAACTCTGCTATCAATCAAAGGTGAATTTTGAAGGAAGATATTTTCAGACTGCAAGATCTCAAAAGGCCACAGAAAACCTCCCATGCACTCTCACAAAATCTGTGAGTAAATCAAGAAAAAGTGAATTCAAGCTCTAGTGAGTTCTTATCCAGTGCAGAAGAAAAATGAGAATCCCAAAACCAGTGATTACAAGAAATCCCAGGCCCCACCTCTGGAGCAGGCTTGAGAGAAAGCAGTCCAAGTGGTGCACAAGTATGAAGGGTTTCTCTGGGAAAAAAAAAAAATCATAGTTTTTCCTGATTTTTTGAACATGTGAAAGCAATATGTGCAGCTTAAATGGAATGTTTTGGAATTAGTTAGTGATAGGTAAATATTTTTAAACTAAATTAAAGAAAAACTAAATGATATTTAAAAAGCTATAAAAATTGGGAATCAGCAATAACTATTTATAGTCACCATAACATGTACACTAAAATACTGATTCAACCCAAAAGATGACATAACCCTTTTAAGAGGATAGAGGCAAAGGAAGTGCCTGGAGAAGAGCTATGTTCTCATTTTTCATGGAAGGAAATCAGCAGAAACATTTGCAATAAAACATTGCTAATGGAACTTTTATTTCATAATTTGGGCCAAGGCCCCCAAATCATATGCCCCAAATTCCAAAATGTGGATAAAAATTGGTTTTCAATACTTAGCTGAATAGCTAACAGCAGCCCATAAATACAGTTGGAGAGGCTAGGAGAAGCGTCAGAGGGAGAAGAGAGGCCGGGATTCGGGGACAGGTGTAACGATACACTGTGCGTTTCATCTCCTTCACTAAGTGAGAAGAGAGCAGAGTGGGCCCCTACTACGAGCCCAGAGAAAAAAACTCCAACCTTCTTTAAGACAGGGCGCTGAGTTACTGAGTTACACTCCCAGAGTTTGTCAGAACACAAGACGCTTGGCTGTTTACCGCAGACTAGACACAGACCATACTCGGGGACAGATACACAGATCCACACCATGAGATCAGCTGGAAAACAAAGGTCCCCAGTACGGAAGTGACTTTCTAGGTTTCCGGGAACTGAGCAGTTGACGGGAGGATTTTAGTCTGGTTGGATGTCAAAACAACCCATGAAATGAACTCATAAGAGACCAGTTAGGTCAATTTATACCTAACAAAGTATATGTAAGCATGCCATCTCTTATTATCAGTAACCATGAAAGCCTCTCTCTGCTCTCAATCCTCCCCCAGGATTTGACATCCAGGTGTTAGCAGATTAAGGAAGAGAAGCATAGAAGATGAAAGAAGAAGGAATGAAGATCAAAGAATCCGAGCCTCCCCAGGAGAGCAGCGCTGTCTGCCGGGACAGCCGACAGCACACTTCAGGAAGAGAAGGCAGGCATCATGCCTCCATATTAAATGAAGTCTAAATATGTTACTGATATTTAGAACAGGCATATCAATTATTGAATATAGCTTTGATTTAAACTTGAAATTAACAAATGGGCATTGTCCTTAATGTTCTCCTTGTTCTCTGCAATCAAGGAAAATATTGACTTCACCAAATAAATGTAAGGACTCTGTCGGAGATGCTTTAAGTCTCGCTGTTGTAACATGCCAGGAACTGTGCCTATTCAATGACACTGTTAGGTATAAAAACTGGAAAACAATGAACACATCCCTTAGATTGTATGGAGGGATATTTCAGAAAAAACCTTAGCAAAGATTGAACATAACTGACTCTAGGAATAGGAATTAGGTACTGGAAAAGATGGAAATAGAGATTTCTATTTTTGCTATTTTATTTTTAATTTTGTTTTAAATATTTTTAGAATACATATACAACCATATAATTATATAGTATTCTTTGTTATTTAAAACTATTCATAAGTAAGAACTCTAGAAACTAAATTATAAAACATTGCATAGGTTGGAATCCCCGGGAGCTAAATGAAAGTCTGTGGGTCTATCTACAATTTAGTCAAGTACCAGGATATCAGGTAGAAGGGTCTAGGATTAATGGTCTACTAAGACTCCAGAACTCAAATTCCAGAAAGGACATCAAAAAAACTATGGGATCTTAGGCAAGTCACAACCTCTACAATTTCAGATTCAATATCTGGAGAAATGAGGCATTCTTGGACTCAACAACATCTCAAATTTTTCAGTTCTAACATGTATAGTTTTATAATTACCCTGCATTGGTTAGTGTTTGTAAAAAGACTATACCTACCTTTGCTGTCTCCTATTACCCTCCTTTATTTACTGTAATGAAACTTGATATTATATGCAGTATTTCGAGTATAACTAATATGTTATTATCTCTCTCCCCCATTGTGTAGGATCTATGACAGCAAGAATTATCACTGATCTTATTTGTCTTATTTATCACCGTTCCATAAGGAAGTAGAATAAGTGCCTAAAACACAGTAGGCATTCAACAAATATTTGTTAAATAAATGCATATATCTGTCCATTTCCAAACTCTGTGACAATGGCACTGCATGCCACCTAATCTTCTTTGCTTGACACATTAATAAACACTGCAAGATGGAGAGGGGGGAGGGGAGGGGAAGGGAGGGGAGTGGATGGGTGGAGGGAGGAGGATTAGAGGGATCACCTCTATGGTTTATCTTACAAGGGTACAAGTGAATCTTTCTAAAAGTAGAATATAAACGTCTTAACACAATAACTAAGAAAATGACATGAAGACTATGTAACCAGTTTGATGAAAATATTTCAAATTGTATATGAAAACACCACACTGTACCCCATGATTGCATTAATGTACACAGCTATCATTTAATAAAAAATAAATAAATAAACACTGCAAGAAGATAGATCAAATGTTACCAAAGCTTTATAAGTAAACAGAATAGAAAAGATAAAGCATACCAACCTACATTCCGTTCATTGTAACCTTCTAATATAATGTCAATAACTTAATTGGATTGCACAACATTTTTTCGTGATATAATTCAGTCCTGTGTGCCATATTCTTACAAAACAATATTCAATTGTCACTATGGTTTTTGTGTTTCAGCTTCTTTTTCTTTGCATTTAGCTCCCTCATGCCCTGAAGAATTTGGTAAGAATCTGCTAAATGGTCAAAGGTTGGGCATGTTAGCAATTAGCTCTCAGTTTTGATTCATGTCATTTATTAAGGAATAAGGAAGATATCTTTAATTTTGTTATATTCTTTCAGCTGGGAATCGAATGAAAATGCTACAGATATTTTTAATGTTCTGTAAAACAACTTCATATTCCTGAGTGAATACAACTCAAAAAGCCCAAAATCTGCATCCTGGATAGTTAACATTAATACTTGAATATCATTTCCACAAAACTGACCACATCAAAATGAATTAGGAATAAACCTATGTATGCCAGCTATCTATCCCTAGAGTTTTATGTTGCTATGATTAAATTGTAAAGGGAAAAATCATGATTTGGAATAAACTGCCTGAATTCTTAGATCATTTCACATGACATTGGCCTTCATTATTAATCAAAGACCTGAATCACGTTCTTGGAAAGGGGCACACACGCACAGTGTAATCAAATTAAAACTACCCAAAGAAAGTTGAAAATAAAGAATTTTTCTGATCAAATTATTCATCTATAAAATATATTGACACTCTTTCTTATTTTCTTTCTTCCTTCTTTGAATAGTTCAGTGAAAAAGCCTTTATAGACATTTCACTTCTATTCTTCTCTTTATCTTTCATCTTCCCCTATATTACTTGTTGAAGTTAGTGAGAGAGGGAGTTAGGAATCCTTGCAAAATGACAGCCAAGAAGGGTTTCGGGCAGCAGCTCTGGGAGATCGCTAAGATTGATTAATTATGTTGGTGTTAAGAAAACAAGCAAAGGGACTCAGGTTTCTTATTGTCAGAAAAGGAACTACAAATATACAAAGGAGGGAAGTTTGAATTAATTCTGTGAGTTTGGGTTTGAATTAGAGGTATGGGGGTAAACATCTAGTGCTGCGTGTGAGAAAGTAAAGGTTATGCACATATATATATATAACCAGGCAACACATACATAATTAGCCCCCTCAGTGGGACTGGAAACAGTGAATTCAAATGCCAGCAAGCACACTTCACTTACTCTATCTTGATTTCTAAATAACATTCTCCACTAACAGGAACCAGAACTAATTAGAGCCATGGCTGGTTCAAGGACTGGTACAAGAAAAAATATATAAATATAACTGAACCTAGAACATATTGATGTGCTATAAAATAAGAGTCCTCACACAATGATGGGAAATGTCAAAAAATGACACAGAAACCAGCTTACAGTGTCTCCACTGGCCAGATTTACAGCAATTTGAGTGGCAGAATAAAGAAAGACACTGTTAGTTAACATCTTATGTAATTAAGGAATAATGGAGTTAGAAAACCACTATTTGGCAAAAATCATAGTAAAGACTGTTTCGAGTCAAGAATCCTCAATGAACGCTACAATTAGTGGGTGAAAGTTTGATGAGGAAAGAGAAATTTATGTACTTTCAAAGTGCTTTCCAACAAAATAAAAAGTAATTATGCATCACAAAGGACAAATAATAACTTTACCTTGGAGACATGACTTGAATCAAATAATCAGAGTTAAAAACCAATAATGAAATTGAGAATATTGATATTATAACAACCTATAGGATAAAGTATGATAAGAAGAACACAGCATCAAACTTAGGCATATTCCTGCCAGTTACATAGGTGTGATAGGTGGGGATGTTGTTAGGTAGATAGGCAAGTAGGCAGAGACTACAATAAAACAGATGTGATACAATTTCATCACTTGTGGAATCCACATTCTGGATTTTCATCTTTTATGCTCTTCTCACGAGTTTTTGTAAGTTGAAATTATTTTAAAATAAAAAGTAAAACCAAAAAGGTCTAGCCAAAAATTCTCTTTTAGAAAATGATGAAATAGCTTTTACATAAGGGAAATCCAGCTAGCAATAGTTTCTTAGAAATACTATGTTGGTGAGCACAATACAACTTCGGTCATCATTTTCATTGTGTTTCTAGAGAAAGTAGTTAAGTTTACAGGAGCTTTACTACAGATGGGACCCTGAGGGAAGTTATGGCCAAATAGAGAAAATTGGTAAAATGCTTCCTGTCAGCAGGCCTGCTGGGAGTGGCATCTGCGCCTGCACACTAATTCTTTTACTCACTGCTATACTATGCCCCGCCTTGATGTTGATTACAAATGGCATTGCCTTGGGACACATTATTTTATGTTTAGGTTCTCTTCAGAAGTCAAGACTTACGAAAGTATAGATAGAATTAATTGTTATATATTCATGCCAACTATTTCAAAAATACAACTGAACAAACCTCACCCTTTGTCTGTAGAAGGACTGAATTGCCATACAAGGTTCACCTTTTTACATGCTAAAAAACAGTAATAAATTATACAGATGGGTATATAATATGCACAAATATTTTACTCTGTAAGCACTATATGATAATAAATATACAAAATATTATTCTAACACAGACTTTTGCCACATATCAACTCACATAAAAAAAATCACTGTAGCATTGATTACAATAATCAAGATTAAGAGATTTTCTAAAGAGCCAAACATACCCGGTTCAATTATTATTGCGTACCTATATAGTAGAATTCTATGCAATTATCGAAATTATGTTTTAGAAGATGAATTAGTGATTCTTAAAAGGCCTTCCATATATTTCAAGAAAAAAATGGAAAAGCAAATTAGATCAATACAGTTGGTTTAATCCCATATATACCACAACACATATATACACCTTTAAAAGTAATTTCCTTTGAGTGATGGAATTATGGGTAATTTTTATTTTCTTGTTTACAGTTTTTGAGTTTTCTGAATTTTCTGTTGTGAGTTTGTCTTAATGTCAAAATCAAGGGAATATGGGGTGGCACCTATGGCCCAAGGAGTAGGGCACCAGCTGCATATACCAGAGGTGGCGGGTTCAAACCTGGCCCTGGCCAAAAACTGCAACAACAACAGAAAAAAAAAAAAAACCCAAGGGACTCTGCTAATGTCATTTTGTAAATGAAACACATGTATTTGGATGTGCCTCATCCCTGTTAGCCCAGTTATCATCATTTCTCCTCGAAGCTTTTTACAGCCAAAGGGAAATTGAGGTTGTATTTACCCTCAGAAGTAAAATAAACTCATTTTCGTTCCTCTATTTGTATCAAGTTGGCTTAAATGCCAACACAGATTAATGGGTGATTCTTTATCTATGGTTTTCCAGACTGGCCTCATTTTAGAAGCAAATAGCTGTGTGGGGTATCCTTTCATTTCCTGTCTCTGCTCCACCAAAAACCTCTAGCTTTTTAAAAAATGTTTCTGATTATGTCTTTCTTCACAAACATTCTCCATTAAAAATATTTGCCTGACAATTAGCTGCTTCTGCTCATTTCCTCATTTCTATCTGGCCTTAGATTCAAAAGAAAAATCTTAGGCTAAAATGATTCTCGCCCATAAATCTCTTATTTAAACACCTGAATCAATGGGGGAAACACAGTGGTCTCTAGAGATTTGATTTATTATTTCAATCTCCAAAATCATCTTAAATATGAAGTACTGTATCTAAAAATTACAACATAAATATCACTGGATAATAGTAAGAGACACAAATAAAATCTCACTGCTTCTATTATATGAAATATAATCATGGCATCATGAATCCATCATATATCTAATAAGAACTTATTGGATGGTTACTTAGTGCATAGTGTTACAGTTTCCTACTATGGTATACCCTGAAATATTTGGGCAAATTGAATTTTTTCTTTCTTGCTAGTTAAATTTAGTGTGAAATCCAAAATAATGAAACGATTGTTTATAAATCAAAGTGAAATAAGCCTTTCTTTAGAAAGAAAGAAAATTAAGTAGCATGATAGGGTAATCATATTCAGTTTTTCGTATGCAATGCTAATCATTGTTTAGGGGTGACCCTCATTCCTCCAGAATCACAAAAGGCTGCAGATTATCACAAAGTTAATCTTGATAGGGAACTGATAAAATGAAAAGAAAAATTATTATTTGTACTTCTTATACTGTTAGTGGTTTATATAATCATTCCAAATGTAATCACATTTCCATAGCCTCCTAAATCTTGGAAGGAAGCTGCAGTCTACAATTCAAATAGATGAAGTTAATGGGTTATGTCTTGGACCAATGAATAGAAAAAGAAAGAATTGTTAGCATGTCACCATGATGGACCTATTACTATTAGTGGAAAGCCTGAATTAACTATAGGGTGACCTTGACAATGTATCCATTTCCTTCCTAGAACAGAATGTAATGATTACACTTCCATGTCATTACCATAATGCTGGTTTGTCATTATACAGAGAATCTGGAGCATTTTTCAGTCATCAATAGAAGATGGGGTTAAAATGGGAGGGAAAAGACTCTTCAGAAATATTCAGGGATAGTTTTTCCCCTTCAAGAAAAGCAAATGTTTGCAAGAACTCTGTTAACAATGCAAGAAGTTTCATAGCCCCATTTAGTGGTCAGAAACTAATTTACTGACTAATTTCATGAGTCCCCTAGGTAAGCATGTCTGCTTTTGAGATACGCATGATTTCAGCAATCATGGGGTACTGTGTTCCTAGCCAGTAAGATAAAGGATAGATTTCATAGACTTGTCATGTTAAACTGAAATATGTGTTTATTTAGTAATTATAAAACAATAGAAACATTCACCTCCAGAAGAAATCAGTTTTGGAGTTACTTTGTCCACTTTATTTTAGAGCTAGCTCCTATTTAACACTTGTTTCTGACAATAACATAAACCTCAAAGGGCACTTGGTAAAAATTTGGAAAATGGAATCACATAACCGGTTCTTCTTGATATTTCAGATATCAGTATTGCCTCAGCCTTAAAAGTGAAATAAAATTTCAAAGAATGTTTGTAATAAATTCTGTATTTTGGTCAAATTGAAATGTTATAGCCCTTCTAGAATTTTGGAGACATAAATAAAATAGACTGAATATACTGGCAAGCTTAACCTCACACCCTCATCCCCACCATAGCCCGAAATGTCAAGATTCCAATTTTAAAGTTACATACCAACATTTCATGATAAAAATATTTTTTCTAAAACATGTTAATACAAAGAAAATATTTTAAACACACACACACTGTATTACTAAAGAAAAAATACCAGTGAGGGCACAAAGTTACTGTAACTTTTTATTTAGGCAACAATGTGAGCAGACGTATCTAGAGACTCTAAATCAGCAGTTATCAACCTGTGGGTTGTGACCTCTTTGTAACAATGAAAATACATTGCTGCCTTAGGAAGGTTGAGAACCACTGCCCTAAAGTAATTAGGCAAGAAGGCCTGCTTGTCCTTCAGGAGGCTATCAGGTACTGGGGTCCCTGATAGGGCACCACACGGCGTAAGAAGCGGAAGTGGTGTGCGACATACTAACCAGCTGTGAGGCTGCCACTGCTCAGAGATGCTACCTCTGGCCTCTCAAGCAGTTTTACAGGCGCCATCAATAAACCATAATCAGCATGTAATGGTCCAGCGAGCTCACCAACAAGAAGAGCCTGGAAGCCAGCCAGTCCATCAGCACTGACAACAGTTCACTGCAATTTAGTCCTCTTGAGCTGGACATGTTTAGAAAAATGGACGATGAGGAGAAGTTCAAAGATCAACTGTCAGGTAGGTGAAAGTAGAGAGGGACCAACGGGCAATGAAGGAGATGTGCTCCAACTCTGAGCTGAGCCTCTTCAACAAGGCTGACACGGCCAGCCAGGTTGTAGATACGGGACAATCCAAAAAGGGGTCTAGTCCATGCCAAGCCATCTATGAAATAGTTTTATGAGACATACAGCAAGAATCATAATCCTCTGCCTAATCTAAGTGTACAATGAAAAATGACAGCTAAAGTATTCACAGGTTAGTCTGTTTAGAATTCCAGAATGGAAAGCAGCCCCTAACTTTTCGCTAGTGATAATCATCATTAATGTTGACGATAGACATCTTCCCCGAATATTTTTATGAGTTTTAATCAAGTATGGTTTGAGACTCTTGAATCTCAAGGGGTAAATGCAAATTTATAAATGTAAACAAGCCATGCAATTATGCTGAAAAGCGGAATACCAAAAGTCAAAAGCAGAAAATAACTGGATTCTTTCTCTTCATTGCCCGTGTGGGTAGGTCCACCCCTGTGTGAAACTAGGGTTCATCCCATGATTTCTAGTCTCTCTTACACAATAAAAATTCCTCTGGTCGCTTTTAGTCACAAGAGAGCCATAATTCTCTTACTGACATATCCAGTATCTGTCACCCATAATCCTAACTGAATTGTTTCTTTTTCTTGGCTTAGAGCTGAGAATTATAAGGGAAGAGGAATAGTCGAGGGTAAGAGGGGAGCATGGTTAGTTTGACTCTGTGTTGAGCCCCTGCAGGGTTTAAGTGGGGATTAGGTGGAAAATAAAGTTCAGAAAGGCTCTAACCCCTTCCCCTATCCCCAGTAGCACTGATGTGATTGCAAAATATTTTTCTTCTGCCTTTTCTTCAGAATTCTCCTTCAACCTCCTTCCATAGCTGAAAACCGGCCCTCCCCTAGTGACAAGGGCCCTTCTACTGCCTTGTCTACATCCCCAGCTCCACCCCCAGATCCCTGATCCCCAGCTCCACTCCCAGATCCTGGCCACAGTCACTCACTGTCTCTTTCAGTTTCCTTGTCTTGCAAAAGGTATTTACAATGCCAGCATGAGGGTTCAGGTCCCTATGAAATTAGTTTTAACACATTATCTTTGTATTCTTATCTCCAGTTTGAAAGTATAATATTTCAAATAATTATACTAAAACTATGTTAGCTAATTTCTGTACCAGAGAACACGCAACACTTTGAGTCTAATAACTGACTTAGGAGGGTGTTGTTATTGATTTAACAAATTCCTCAAGGTTGCATAGCTGAAATTCAAAGTCAAAATGTGATTAATTTCAGAGCCTATTCCTTTTTACTACAATATAATGCCCAGAAACACTCCCACCTCAGTGTTCAACTCCATCTGTATCCACCTCCTGAACACCGAGACCCCATCCTACCCTCAGTGCATCCTTCCCTCTGGGTCCCTTCCATCTGATCTTTTCCTCTTAGCAAAGAAAAATGATCAGGTTTTGTTTTGTTTTTTCATTTTAGAGAGAGTCCTTCTTAAGACTATCCACCTCTCTGTTTATTGCTTTATCTAGTTCCTTCCGTTCAACCCTACTGTCAGTGTCTCATTCTCTCCACTTTCTTTCTTACCGTTAACTTGTTGCCAGTGGTGTATTGTGATTAGTTCACAACAATCGCCAGACCTTATTCAATCTTTGTTTCACAAGACTTCCTTCATCATCTGGGTTACTTCTCAAAACTCCCCTCTTTGTTTCTAAGGCATTATCCAGTCATCCCCACTGGTTTGATTTGGGTTTTGGTGTTTTGTTTGTTTGTTTGTTTGGTGTTTTGTTTGTTTTTGGTCCATCCTTCTTACTGTCCCTCTTGGACACCCCTTCCACTGTTGAAACTTTAAATATTAGAATTGGAATTCCTAGTATTCTGTTCATAGTGTTCCTGCTTACTTTTGTTCTTTTTCACACTACTCTCACTACTCAGTCTTTAGGGACTACCCCTCCTTAAATCCACTAATTTGAACTAATATCTGTACCTAGATGAGTCATAAATGTATATCCCAACTCAGACTTCTCATCTGTATCCCTAAACCATATATTTGATTCCCTATTAGAAATTTCCACAATTTCCACAATTTCCGTAATTTCCCTTAGCTATACTTAGGTTATCCAAATGTGGCACATGTAAAACAAATTAACGCAGATCCCACTATCTACCCTATGTGCATTGCGTCGTTAATGATCCACCATCCTTGGATACGTCACCATATGATTCGAGGGTCGTGCTTGATTTTTCTCTTTATTTTCAGTTGAAAGCAGTTGCCCAGTCTTACCTCCTTCTATTCAAGATGTCTTTCCTTTTATCTCAGTGCCACCACTTTCATTTGGGACCTTCTGTTCTTCAGCTGCATCACATGTTTTCATATCTTTTCTGTGCATTTTGACATTTTGTTTCCTACATCCAGAATGCCATAAATCAACTACATCCCCCTCTTTTTTTGGCCAATTCCTATTTTATTCCTCTCAATTTCTCCAGGATGTCTTTCCTGACCCTTTTGGAGACTCTTTTCTGTGATTATTAGGACAATTTATCATTCCCTATATCATATCAATTGTCGTACTTTATAATTGTCTGTTTACTCTAAATTGTAAGTCTTCTGAGAGCATTTACTGCATTATTTTATATCCATTTTATCCCTAGCAACAAGTAATACTAATTTGTGTTGCCTGAAAGAAAGTATGACTCGATATTACTCTTCTCGCTCACATATGGAAGATACTCAGATCTCAACTAAATCCCAAAAGCTAATCATATAACCTAAAACATTTCTATCCCCTAATATTTTGAAATTAAAAAGTAAAACTAAAGACCCTGTCTGATCAGATGAGTGCAGTGAATGCCTTTTGTGTTCAACGGTTTATAGTCAAAAAAGTGTTTTCCTTCCTTGCAATGGTAAACTTCTCCAGTTTCTCTCATTGTTCTTTTGTAGCCTTCTGGATGGTCCATTCTGCTTATTTGCTTAATCCTTCTAGGCTCACCTAAAAGATTCCACCCTTCCTTCCTTGTCCTCAGTGGGTTAACATCTAGCGTACACAAAGTGACAATATTGTGAAAAAGATGGGGGAAATTGCTAATGTACAGACAGAGGAATCACAAAGCGTAGCTGACACCATGAGTGCTGCAAGGGGGTGCGACCAACCTAGAAAGGGAAGCCCGCATCCTCAGCACCTGACACGCACTGTACTATTGACACAGCCTAAAGAGAAGCCCACATCCTCAGCACCTGACACGCACTGTACTATTAACACAACCTCAAGTCTACTTAAGCCACTTTTTACCTAGCAGCCTCTAAGAGCTCCTTGGGAGCCAGTGTGGCTTCTCAAATCAATATGTATTTTAGTTTATGGGCTTATCTTATCTTGAGAACTCATTTTAATTACCCAGTAGACATTAACAGTGCCTTTCCAGCTGTTACTTCTATTATTTCCTATAAATGTGCCTTTTGGCTGTTTTTTAACCCAAAAATGATGAGCGTGCACAAGTACTTGTGTGACAATAGGTAGTACAAACTCCCTTCAGTTGGGATATGAAATAGACAGCTTTTCTAAAAATTACCCTGCTGTATTACTTCCATACATGGACATGCATTATGTTTAAGATTTTCATGAATTATATTCTTAAAGCATTAGAGGTAAAATTCATGTAGCCCTGATGAGAATCCCTCTAGACACAACTCTGAATCTATATTAGGAACATGCTTATTACTTAACTAATGCTTCAGGTCACTGAAAGAGACAAGAATGGAAAAAAATTAATCATAAACTACCTTTCTGTGTAATGCTTTGCATCATAGTGTTATAACCCTTTGGCTGTGCGTGGGTAGCACATTCTTTTTGAATAAAGCAAATTTTATTCTTCTACAGTTTCAAAGATCTAACTAACAATTTATTTGGCCCATCAAATTTGAAAAGCTTTCCATCAATATGTGAATAAATGTTAAGTATATGACAAAATACATTGTAACATATGTGTAACTAAAAATATGACTTTTTTAAAAAGGCAGTTGCTTTTACAAATCTTTTTTCATTCGACATTGGAAAAAAAATTGGACTTCAGGGTAGTGCCTGTGGCTCAAAGGAGTAAAGCACCCACCCCATATGCTGGAGGTGGCGGGTTCAAACCCAGACCCGGCCAAAAACTGCAAAAAAAAAAAAAAAAAAATTGGACTTCATTACTTCCTTTCTTCTAAGCCATTTTGTTCTGGGAAACCTCAAAAAGAATTTCGAGAAAACTCTGATTATTCTTCATTAGACTTCTTGTCCCTTCAAAAATTGTATTTCTAAAACATAGAAGTCCACCAGAGAACACTATTTTTTTCCATTGTGTAGCAAATAGAAATTTATCCTGCAACTCCTTACAGAAACCTGAGAGAAAATCAATGACCACTTTGACTAGAACAATGCCACTTTTCTTTTGAGCAGGTAACCTAGTTTCTAGTAACCTGTTCTCCCAGGACAGTTTACTTAGAAAATCAGACCAATCACCTGTGAGCCTGCTTGCTACTCTGGTTACACACAGTATACAAGAAACCATAAACGTCATAAGTACTGGGAGGCTGTTTCTCAGTGTACTGATTTCATGCATGAGAATGATGTGTCTGGTATGAAAGAGCAGCATCTACTGAGACCCTTCCCCCCTGAGATGTGTCTGTTAAGTCTAAAGCAGCAAATGGAGTAAGACACATTGTGCTTCTTCTGGACAAGAGTTGCTATAGGCTATTGCTTGAAAACAGAGGCTTTTAAGTCAGACTAATGAGGTTTTGAATCCTGATTCCTCCATTTACAGGCTTTAGAGCTTTATATTCTTGGACCTGTTACCTAAATTTCAGAAATGCAAATAATACCAAATGGATTGTCCTGTGAATTTATTTAGATGAAGCTTTTAAATCTTTAGTATATAAACTGATACAGTGATTTTTTTTTTTTGCTATTATTATAGTTATCCACTCCATTTAGAAAATCTGTATAAGGTGGCAACTGTGGCTCAAAGGAGTAGGGCACTGGTCCCATATGCTGGAGGTGGTGGGTTCCAACCAAGCCCCAGCCAAAAACTGCAAAAAGAAAAAGAAAAAGAAAATCTGTATATTTATTTATATTTAAAAAAACCTTAAGGATTGTGTAAAATCTGAATCCATAATGTCTATGATGCTATAAGTATATTTTTAAATTTTGAAACATTGAAATGAATGAATGTATGACCTAAATCTATAGCAATAAAAGATCTTTGAGATTCTTCTTGACTTTAAAAGAAAAAAAAAAGAAGTCAATATTTGAGATTTGAGATAAAAGTTTAAAGTATTAGCAGTGGGTAAAGCAGAGGTCAGGATTACCTTCTTCAGGTGTATTGATGTTTGTGGTTGTTCATTACATTGCAAAGCCATCTCCTTAAGAACCCACATCATGTACTTAATCCTCACTAAAAACTCCATTTCTGACAGTGGGGGGAAAGTATTCTTTGAGTCCTCTCCCATTGAGGTTTTTTTTTTTTCTCCCCTTTCTCTCAATGTTATTTCCAGCTATAATACAAAACTTGTGAATTGGCTGCTTCTTAGTAAATCTCTGTCATTATAGCAACAAGTAATAGGCAGGTAGTTACAAAAGAGGAAGAGGAATTACCACATGCTAGTACTGTTCTAAGTGCCTTTCTTATAATGACTCACATAATCCCTGTGACAACCCTTTGCAATGGACACTATTGTTACCCCTATTTTATAAAGGAGAGAACACAAGCACAGGGAATTTAAGAAACTTGCCTGAGGTAATGGCTCATGAATGACAGACCCAGGCAGCATGGCTCCAAGGCCCTTAACCAGGATACTACACTCTCTCAGTGGCAAGACAAAGGTGACAAGTGATTTAGTATAACATTGATTTTTTTTTAATTGTAACTTGTAATGATAGTAAAGCTATTCAATAGATGAAATACTTGAAAATAGATAAATTAGATGAACTGGCCAAGATCTTAGAGTTCTTTGGATTTGAAAACTGGATGAGAACCCGAGCTTCCTTTCTACAAATGCCTTTCTTGTTCTGTACCAGAGCCCAAGAGGCATCAGATAGCACGATAATGGGTCTGGATCTCAAATTGCTTTGGCCCCTATATTTTGCCTGGAATTAACAGATTTTTTTCCTTTTATAAATGAATAGAATTTTTAAGGGCTAACATTAAAACTCCACTAAAAGGCACACCTTTAAATAACAGATATAGGTATTATAGTTGCTTAAGTAAAAGTTACACAAATTTATTAAAATTGAATAAAGAATATCAAGACAGACAGAAATACGCATTTTAAAAAGG
Source organism: Galagoides demidoff (assembly GCA_963574575.1). Taxonomy (NCBI): domain Eukaryota; kingdom Metazoa; phylum Chordata; class Mammalia; order Primates; family Galagidae; genus Galagoides; species Galagoides demidoff. Next base: position 34,608 of record CAUYQV010079120.1, read on the forward strand.
ATATTTACAAGGGCACCTTAGCAAAAAGCTGTCTAATTTGCTCTAGTCTTACACAAATAAAACTATCGCAACTTTAAAATGCAGTATGAGATAGAGGAATATTTTCAAGGTTGTATTAATTATAGGACAAGCTGGTGAAATAATCTTAACTACAGATCATTGTTGGTTAATTAATTCTGTTTTATAGATTCAAAATTGATAAAGCAATCTTACCATGATGTTTCATTAGATAAAAGAAAAAGCAAAGAAAATATTAGTGTGTACAATACCATGCAAGGTTCATTAAGAAACATAAATCTAGGCTCTGTGCCTGTGGCTCAATCGGCTAAGGCGCCAGCCACGTACACCTAAGGTGGCAGGTTCGAATCCCCAGCCTGGGCCGCCAAACAACAATGATGGCTGCAACCAAAAAAAGGCCGGGCGTTGTGGCGGGCGCCTGTGGTCTCAGCTACTTGGGAGGCAGAGGCAGGAGACTGGCTTGAGCCCAGGAGTTGGAGGTTGCTATGAGCTGTGATGCCATGGCACTCTACCCAGAGGGATAGCTTGAGGCTCCGTCTCAAAAAAAAAAAAAAAGAAACATAAATCTAGTTTTTCTGATGGGGCTCACAGGTCGGGGGAAAGTCAGCTCTTCCCATACGTGGCAAAGCCTGACCGGTAGCACAATTTAAATAAGTTCGATGCTTAACAGGCATTACAAATACCAGTTCGCCAATCAGCTATGAGTTCAGTTACTAAAATGAAGGGGGTGTTACAGCTTCTTCATCATTCAGATTAAAGAATTATACAGGGTAATATCTAAGCTCTTCTTTCCAGTTCTAACAGCCTGATTTCTACAGAGAACTGGTCGATATGACTTCAGTATCAATAGTGAACAGTAAGTGGGTCCAGCCATTTGGACAATATTATTTAGGCCATAGTCTGATTTATGAGGTATGTAGAGAAATAGTTATCAGTCCACTCAGGATTTTGTTATTTCTTTATAGTTAACAAAAGTTGTTGAAAACCTGAGAGTACATGATCACACAGCCTTACTAGGAGGCAGGAGGCAACTTACTACATTTAAAAATCCCTATTCCTCTGTCAAAATGTTCTAGAAACAACAGATCCAGCAGAGTTGTATCCTAAATGAGGAATACAAGGACTCCTACAAGAAGGATAATATTTAAGCTGGGTTTTGTAGGCTAAGTAGGAGTTTATTAAGGGAGAAAGAAAAAGATAGATGGAAGCACCTGTACAATGACGTGAAATAAAAAACAACCTGAGTCAGCCTACAGTTCAGGGTTACAGAAAAAAAAGATAAAGAAAAAAAGAGAGGAGAATAGTGTTCCTTCAGAAAGGGGATTATATAGTTGAAAAATTAATTATATTCTAGGTTTAAAAAACAAAAAACCTCCTTACCAGCAGAACCAAATTTTATCCCAATGTCTCAACCCCCACAGCCTTGTTTATCTGTCAATCTGAGGCTTGCTAATGGCCTAATCAAATGGCCAGGCCACTAACTACAGTCCAGGAGATACGGTCTTCCACATGCTCCACCATAATGGCCCTAACAGCCCCAATCCCTATGAGAGATTGGGGGCAAAAGCTGATAGAAGGTAAAAAGATCAATGCCAAAAGTACATTCTGTGGTGGGGCCATTCAATGGAGGTACACTGAGGCCTGAAGGGATCCATTTGCTTGGATAGGAGTCCTGGTGGTGATTGCCTCAGATCCTAAGTGAGAAAACGTTATCTGTTTGTCCCTCATCTTGGTGCCACTGGTTGCAGGGACAGCAGTCACTCATGCAGCAGAATCTAGAAAGCCCAAGAAGAATTGAAAGGGTCTCTGAAAAGCAAAAAGCAGCCTCTCTCTATCAGTCAGAGGTAACTCTGTAAAGCAGAGAGAAACCCTATGGGAAATAGTTAAAATTGAGAAAACAGAGGGCTGGAGAAGATTAACAACATAGGAATGAACTTATTCAAAAGCAGACAGAACAGGGCAGAGGGCACCTGTGTAGACTGAGAGGGGGTTATTGAGAGAGGGTGGGGAAGTCATTTTTCTGGCTGAGTGAATGATGCTGTGCCTGAGACTAATTCCACAACAGATGTTGATCTTGCACCAGGGTGAAAGCGCATCGAGTGAGAGTAAGATGGAGACAGGCAGGCTAAGGCGGACATGACACAGCCAGTCTGGCTGGTGTGGGTCCTGCCGGACTCTCAGCCCCATCTCCCATTTGACACAGACCATCTGGTTGGTTTAGATCCTGCCCGACCTTCACTGTCTCCCACTCTTACTGTTTTGTAAATTTAGCTCCCACCCTAAAGATGCCTATCTTGACTAATTTAGGTAGATGGATTTAGGAGATTAACTTTTAAAGTGGAATGTTGTAATAGGCCACTGAGTTATACTAAGGATTAATGTGAACTTTGCTCTGAACTATGCAAATTAAGAAAGAATGCCACATTGGAAAAAAGGTAACTTTGGGTAAATAAGAAGTAGAAATTTTAGTAAGGATTGGTGAGCCATGTCGGCACCCCTCCACTGTTAAGCCTTCTTTAACTTTTGTAGAGCTTTTTTATGTCTATCGATAAACTCTAAATAACAAGGCATGTACTCTTTATTTCATCCTGGTTGTCCCGCCAGCTAGGAAGGGGTTTGTCAACTGAAAGCCTCTGGCCGGGTTACACCCTGGTATGGCTTAAAGTGCTTCCCTGGAAGGAATATGGACTGATTGCCAGGGAGGGAGGCAAGCAGGTTTTCTTTTCTCTGGCTCTCTTTTCATGAGGGACTGTGGCCCAGCCTAGTCTGTTTTTGTGACTGAGTTCACTAGTGGTGTGTCTTTCAATTCTTTGTCTGACCACCCAAGAACCTGCTGTTAGAACTCCAGAAGGCTGTCAGAGTCATTCTCCTCTGCCTTCCCACTGAGCTCCTATCTTGCCATAGGGCCTCTTATTACTGCTGATGATTGAGCGCCATCAGCTTAATCCTTAACTATTTGTTTTCAAAAGCTATGACATCTGGACAAAAGCTAGCAGGGCCATCAGACCTATTTCTAAGTCCATAGAAAATGGCAGAAAGACTGTCCCTATTAGTTATGAAAGCCATCTGCCAGAATCTGGCCACAAATTTCATGGTGGAGAGAGCTGGGTCAGAATCTGGCCAGGAAGTAGGCAGCTTTTTCTATCTGATATTATAGGTCAAATTGGTTTAAGAGGAGCCTGGGCTCCCCCAGCCTGCACTAGATCCCAGAATAGCTGTTGCTGGCATTCTCTCATCCTGCACCCCCTGCTCTCCAGCCACTCTGAAGAGAACGGTTTGCTGTGACGCATCCCATGCCATGCCACTCTCTTGTACTAACCTCAGCAAAATTACCTCCAGAGGGGAGCTGATTCAGTTTCTGTGGTCTCTTCAGGACCACTGGGCAAAGCTCTCATGAAATGATCTTCATGTCTTTTTCTTTTAACAGTTTGCTGCTCTACTGGGTGCAGTTCAGTTCCAGGGACCTGCTTAGAGCTCCTCAGCTCAGAGGAGCCTACTGACCATCTCCGGATCCATCTCTGGTTCCCCAAGCAGCAAAGGAACTCCTCCCACAGATGTCTCTGAAGCCCTTTGCTTTATCTCTAATCTGAACCACTGGTTGAACCCAGGCACAGACACAGGAGCTAAAAAGAAGGAACAAAGGTCTCTCTTGGAACTAAAAATCTTACATAACCAATCTGCTAGCATCCTTCAAGAATGCCCCACTAGTTCTGATGGCACCAACTGTGCACCAAGTCTAGCGTGAGGGCCGCTTCCCACTGTGAGACCTGCCCTATAAACTCTTTGAGATTGCCTGTGCTCAGGCCTGAAAGATCACGCACAGGTTTTTTTGGCTTGGAACCAGACTATCAAAATGGTTTCCTAAGAAGTTAATTTTTTTATCCTATAGGTAATAGAAAACCCAGCAAGGCTTTGAGGCTGAAAAATATGGGTTGGTTTGATTTTGTTTTTCTTGGTTGGAAGGATGGAGCACAAGATAAACTGGAAAAACAGGCAAGGAGAGAACTTTGTGATAATCCACACAAATTCGATTCTGAGTCATGATTGTGGCAGGACAGTGAAGAGAAATATTTAGGGATAGATTTAATAAAAATTATTGGACAATTGGGTATGGAAGATATAGGGGTGAAGAAATAATTAGCAATAGCAAACATTTTAGCTGAGCAGATAGGGTATCAGGTATCTGTAGTGAAGATGGGAAATATAAAAAGAAGTTTATGCTTGGGTGGAGGTAAGTCTAGTGATTTCTAATTATTTTGACAGCCAACAAGATATTCTGACAGAAGGCCTAGAGTTCACATGAGTTGGAATCTCTAAATTGGTCTGAAAATCAGCAGATAGATGTTCACTGGTTATGCCAATTATTGTGAGTAAAAAATAAGTGCCTATCATTCTATCTGAATAGTTAGAAAAACATGATTTACAAAAATATGATTTACAGCATGAATGTTATGAATAATTACATAAGTCATCATTTTTATGTGTTCATGATAACTTTAAAGACAATGGCTACCTGAATATTAAAATGGCTTAGAAAAAAATTATGAATCATTCTGATTACATGCCTATAAATTTGAAACATTTCTTGTTCAGTTGGTAAAAATAGATAAATAAGAAGACAGAAAGCAAGGCAGAAAGACATAATACCTATATACAGATAGTTATTAAGATACAACGTGCAAGCTATACATTACATCCAGAGGGTGCCAAAAATGTATGCACATTTTAAAAAAGGAATAAACTGTATTAAAATTCTAATCCTTGATTGAGTCAGAGTCACATTTGACTCCTGCAGTTACAAGAGGTGCTCAGATATGACTTGCATCATTTTTTTGTTATTGGTACATATTGATACACATCCTCTACTATGTTCAGTAGATATTCCATGATAATTGTGAACTAAAAATAAAATCCTAAGCTCCCTGATAACCTCCTTGGACAAAATAAAAAAGCCTTCAAACTGAGTTTCCAGCCGTGGTGGATGGAACGCATAAAGCACAGTACACAGGCAGGTGTTCTCTTATAAATATTCATGACTCCTCCTATAGCTTGTTAAATATGTACAATATATTTAGCCACCCCTCTCAGTGTAAATCCTGTTCCCGTTTGTCAGTCCCTTGGAACACGTGTCCCTGGCTTCTGGCTGGAGTCATGTTTCCCTACCCAACATAATGGCTACTGCAGATTGAGACTCCTTCACAAGAAGAAATGCTCTCTTTTAAAACAATAAATAGACCTCTTGGTTTTGTTTGAATTAACTATATCATGTCAGACATTTACTAACAACATAAAATTTATTCAAGAAGAAAATCAAGGGAGGAATGAGCTGTTTCAATAATTTGCTTCTGTTTCAGATTATGTTATAACCTTACTTTCTAGAATTAGCCAACTGAGAAGAGCTAGAGATAACTTTCTTGAGTGGGAGCATTCTAGCTGTATATGCATTTCCATAATGGAAAGCTGTCTTTGTTTCTTTGCATAAAAGTATTAACATATTTTTCTTAACAGTTATAATATTTTTTAAAACTCTTAACAATATCTACTTTAATGTGTTTAATGTTCCTCTTTCTCAGTCCTTACTTTTTCTGTGAACTATGCTTACCTCTGGTGGCAGCGTTCATCATGTCTCCCTTTTAACTTATATATACCAGCACTTATCTTATAGTTGATGTTATGAGCTACCTACCTGAGGGCAGAGATCTTGCCTTCATTACTTTCTATTTTTAAAAGCTGGGTCAATAAACATTTGTGAATAAATGAATAGAGGATCAACATATTGAACATGTTCCAGGAGTTTTAGATGTTTGGGTCTAGATCCACTTTCTTATCTCAAAAAATGAATTATTTTGGTAAGATAAAATCCATTATTCTCTTCTTAGTTTGACAGCTTAGTTATTCTCCAGGAGGATGCAATCCAAAAAGTATTCCTTAATTCTAACATTAAGATACAACATGCAAGCTATACGTGATACTCTGACTGAAAAGTAGTGCCGAGGAAAAACAATAGATGTTTCAATATGTTTCTCTACTTTTTAATGAGGGGGACAATAAAAAATGTGGCCATTATATTTTGAAGAGTATATAAAAATGAGATCAACTAAGAAGAGCAAGTCAGTATGTGTTAGACAGTTGCTTCCCATTTTTAAAACGAATTTCATCCCCATACTCCAGGCATGCAGACTGCGCCAAACTAAAATTGATTCTGCCTGAACAAAACTAAATGGTATGACTAGTCCTTCTACCAAAAAATGTTTAAATTCTTCTTTTACCTTCACATTGATTAATGCTTCCACAAAATAGATTTTCAACCTTTAAGTATATCAATGTTTAATTTACCTTAGAAACTTATATAGAAATATTTAAACAAGAAAAGAGAGGGCTCATGAGATTTGGAAGTGTGGTTTTACAGGATTAGCTTTACCAGGAGGAGAAAATGAAACTTTTCTTCCTACAGCATTTCATGGTGGTTAAGCACAAAATAAAATTGACAGGTTGCCAACACTGTAAAAATCCTATACAAACACAGGTCATGGTATTCAACCCCCAATTGTGTCTCTTGATAGCAATATTTCCAGCATTCAATTGGCTTACACTCTGCTTAGGGGTATCAGCCTGGATTGGCAGATACTTAAAACAGCCTGACGTGAGAAGACAAAGCTCATTAAGACTACTCAGAAAGCACTTACACATTCAACATAATGTGTATAAATGATAAAACACAAATGTAGGCCAGCAAGAGGGAGGGGAGAGGGGTGGGTGATTGGTGAGAGAAGGGAGGGTATTAGGTGGGATCCAGCTAATGTGCACAAGGCAAGGGTACACTTCAAAATAACTAAGAGTAAATTACAAACGTCCTGCCCCCAAAAATAAGTGAGTGAGGTGAGAGTCATGTTAATCAGTTTGATTTAAGTATTCCACATTGTATATCAAATCACCACATTGTACCCCATAAATGTATACAGTTATACCTTAATAAAAAACTAAATTAAAAAAAAAAGGACTACTGAGAAAGCAATGTAACAAAGGGCTCATTACTGCACCAAATCCATAACTATCAATCCCTCACCAGAGGCCCTTACCTGATACAGTTTTCAACAGTTTCCTGGGGTGAATGAAGGCAATAAAAAACTCTAAGTAATATATTCTTAATCAGAGTTTCCCATGTAATAGTACAATCTCCCCATGTATCATTTGTCTGCTTGTCACCCACTTAGTATTAACACGTCCAACATTCTCAGGCTACTATATGAAACTAATTCTACATTCAGTCATGATGAATGACTCACCCTAGACTTCCCAAACTTTCCTTTCTTAGATCAATGTCCCATGCACACGTGCCGCCAAATGGATTTCAATTAATCCACTGAGGGTTAGGGAAGTAGAAAAACTATCAGCTTAAGAAAAAGAATGATCATTTAACCACGAATTTTAAGCATCTGTTAAGTTCTAATCACTGTGCAATGCAGAGGGGAGGGAGTAATTTTAGACATCATCCCTGCCCTCCAGTAGCTTGAAGCCTAACAGAGAAGAAGCATGGCATAAAAAACAAGGCAGGAGCTAACCTGTATGATGCACAAATAAGAATTAAGCTAATGCGAGAATAACAATCAACCTATTAGACAATTCCCGGAACAATAGGACTCCCTATAATTCCATTTCTTTCTATTTCTCTGTATTTATGCAGCATAATAAATGTTTATTTTAGAGAACATCTAGTGGTTTCACATCCGTTTACTACTATTATTCCTTATATCCAGAAATCTAAGTTATTTGGAACCTAAAAGACTTATTTTTTTTAATTCCAACAGTGGTTTTATAATTTAAATATTTCTTTACAGTTTTAATTCATGAATTTTGAATAAGAGGTAGTTTTTATCCGAGTAAGTCATAGCAAAAATGAGAATGGCAAAAGTGTGCATCAGCTGCTGTCTGTGGACAATGCTTATTAGCTGACACTAAAAACTAATGAAAAATATCATCTAATCTGACATGGGCCTGAATGAATTCAAATTGGTTGAAGACATATTGCACTCATTCTAAAATGTTGAAAGGAAAATTCAGACCATAAAGAGAAAATGCCTAAGTGACCTTAATAAATCCTGTTGCTAGAACTTGAAAGGATGTGTGAATCAAATGTGATTTATACTCCAGGTACATGTCTATAACTCTCCACAGTGATATGTTTATAAAGGAAGAAAATGACGTTGCTTCTGAGAACACTGCATGACACATACATAATTACATGGCTACAGAAACCCAGGACGATTACTTCAATTAGGAATTGATATTTAATTGCAACACTTCAAAGTACGAAGAGTTGATTCTGGGACTGAGTTGAGTATTCCCCCAGAGAAGGTTTTCACAAACAAGATTAAGTTAAATAACTTTAATATGATCCTTTGCATTAATGCATGAATGTGTGTATATATAGCTGTATTTATGTATACATAGATGTGTTTGCAAACTTCCAACTATTTTGAAATCCCACTTATAATAATTAAACAATGACAGATGTTCAAGTTTATGTTTCTTTTTAAAAACAGTGTGAAGTAACAAAAGAAAATGAATCATTCAGCATTACTATGTTTACAACATTACCATCTCACTGACCTCATGTAACAAAGAAGACATTCAAAACAAATTTAGATACAGACATTGCTATTATTGTCATTGCTATATTATTTGGATCCTCTTATGTTGAGAGTTGCTGGAACCCATAGAATAAATTTGCTCTCTTCCAGGAGGAAGGAAGAAACATTCCTTCACAACTTTTAAGCACAAGGGTATTTTGAGAAGATCACTATGGCACAGTACTACATAATGCGGTTAGACAATTCAGTTTCAGCGCAGCCAGTGATGTGAAAGGGAAGTACACCAAAACACTTTCAGAAAAGAAAAATTTCCCAAGAGCCATAGAAAACTCTCTTAGCATCTGTATTGAATAAAGTTAATCATTTGCAGAGGAAGCTGAAGATAGAAAGACATTTGCTGGCAAGAGATGAGACCAAAGTTAGACCCAGATGCAGTAGTTCAAAGTTGAATACGAATGCTTATGAACTACAACTGTCAAGAGTTCAGAGTCAAATTATTGCTGAGCAAGAACTCAGCAATGGGATGCACAGGTAGGATTTCTACCTTCCATAAAAATTTCCTGCCCCCACACAAGTAAGTTAGAGATAAGTATATTACTGTGTGAGTCTTCCTTTTTTGTTGTTTTTTCCTTAGTATTAAATGGTTACAACCAGAACATATTTGACCATAAGAGAACCAAATCATGTTAGCACAAATACTATTCTGTTTCAGGAGCAAATCCAAAGACCTCTATGAAGCAATAATCCTTTTAGTTAGTGAAACTCATCATAGTCAGTCAGTACCCCAATTATCTAGAAGGTGAGGTTATAAAAAATAAGAGATAATGGTTAGAGTTGGACTTCTCTTCTTAAAAGAGAAAAGAATACAGTTAGAGGAGATGAATAGAATAGGCATAACCCAACTATATCCTATGGCAGTGCTGAAAGATCAATAACGTGGCAGCAAGCACTTTTTCTGAGAGTAGTGAATAGATAATAGAAGACATGGGCCTGGTTTCTGCCTGCTTTTTAGATTTTCTTTAAATCTTCTCAAAGAGAACTATATGTCTCAGCTACCAGAGACTTCTGTAGAAACAATCGGACTTCTTACTGATGGGCCTAGTGCAATGTTTTTCAACTGGTGTACCACAGCACACTATTGCCAGGAGACGATTAATAAGTCCTGCAAAAAAAAAAAACTTTTTGGCTGGGCCTGGGTTTGAACCCACCACCTCTGGCATATGGGGCTAACGCCCTACTCCTTTGAGCCACAGCACTGTCCTAGTCCTGCAAAAATTTTTAAAGACCTTTAATTAAATTATGTTCAAAAGAAGCTCAAAGCCCAGTAAGTATATTTTTTCTTCAACTCTTTTATTTGATCAACATAATTTAAGTGTGTGCAAAATTTTAACAATAGGCTCCAGTGTGCCATGAGTTAAATTTTTTTTTTTTTTTAAAAACACTGGCCTAGGGTAGAGGTGGTCTGATAGAATGAACTCCTGCCTGGAGGGGGTGGGCAAGGAAGTTTTTCTGTGACTAACCTTTAGGACTGAGGTAAGAAATTAGCCTTCAAACAGGACCCTCAAGGAATCTCTCCTCAGTCTTCAAAGGAGGAGATTTGGGGACTTAATCAAAGGAGATCTGGAATGTACTAGTTTGTCTGCAACTCTCCAGGAGAGAGATCTGTCCCAAGATGGTTATTACCCTATGTGGGTAAGGCACTTAAGATGCATAATTCAATTTTGTGCCCCTTGAGACCCCTCAACTATGCCTTAAGAGGCATATTAGTGAGACAACTTTGAAGGAGGATATAAAGGCGTGTGTGTGTGTGTGTGTGTGTGTGTGTAGAGAGAGAGGGAGAGAGAGAGTACTGTGAAATGATGTAGAAAAAACAGCAGTAACTAAATAAGTGTTACTAGAATTATTCATAGACAAAGAACCATCTTATTATGAGAAAAATGCTACAGTAATTTTGTATTTGGGAGTGATAGATGGTAAGTCTTTCCCCATGCTATAACATAACAAATTAGCACCTAATTATATTTCTAGCTTTACGAGGGAAAGATCCGACTCTTTATAAAGAGAGAAAAATTTGAAGTAGAATTAACATAGTGAGATGACTAGTGAGGGGAGCAACCAGTCAGCTGAAAGTTGTAAGACTAGTGATGACTCCTCTACAGGAACCCTCGCCTACCTTCAGTAAAGTCAACTGAATCTGTTAAAGTTTGATGTAATTTTTGTAATTGCAAAAGCTGAGTGAGAAAATGAACTAGACTTGTAGTAGCCAAGATCCAAAAGACAGAGGTAGCTGGGACAGATAAGCCAACATTTAAAGATTAGAGTGCAAAACTCCTCAAGCCAGTGAACTTGGGTGACCTTAAGCTTGTTTCTGCTCAGGATGTGAGCTCTTCAGAGAGGTACTCCCTAATAACCCAACATAAAATAGCCACCCTTTATTCCAGTTAGCCCCTATCCTCTAACACTGATTTTATTATTCTTCACAGTGTTTTTCCCACCTGACATAGCATGTGATAGAAAACCCTTTTCTTACCCTCCCTTGTTTAGATTAATTGAGAAGTAAAACACAGGAAAGAGACAAATGAATTTCAAAATGCTAACCCTGTTGCTGCTGAAGCCAATGATGGAATGCAGCTTTAAGGCTTCTACTTAAAGATCTTGCTAACAATCTGTGGATCAGACAATCCAGTTTTGAACTCATTCGAGAAAAAGTGCTGAGAGCCTCATTGCTGAATATCACTATAGTCACCTTTGAAGTACTCTTCTTAGGAAGCTATGTACTGAGGCCAATTCCTAGTCTACCCTCAGAGCACTTTTTCTAGGATGGGTTTGCGAACTTAATTGTCAAACCTTCATATGGCAACAGCTCCAAATTGCGTTGAAGGCTGGATGGACTAGGTGCTGGCATCGGTGCATAACTTTCCAAGGGGAGTACTTTGAAGGTGACCACAATGATATTCAGCAGTTAGGTATGTAGCCCTTTTTCTAGGATGAGTTTGCAAACTGGATTGTCTGATCTATACCCCTACAATCCCTCCAAATCTAAAAATTAAGGGAAAATATCTCTATTCTAGAGAAGCCAAGAGAGTCTTATTAGCTCAAGTTCATTGGAAATATGAGGCCCGAGGAAAAAGAAAACATGATATTTTTAATTATTTGTTTAAAATGTAACTTCCATAAGGGCAAAGAATTTGTTATGTTAACTTATGAATTTCCAGTGTCTAGAACGTGGTCTAGCATTTGTTAGATATTCAATAAATTTTAGTTGCATTAATAAATTAACTAGAAAGATTCCATTTCAGTCAAAGAGCAATGAGAACCTCAGATAATATCAAAAACATGCAAATTTGAGTTAATAAGGAAATGCACAGGATATATGGCTGACATGAGGATGTGCCATCCAGATCTTGCTTTGGGGAAGCATTTGCCAACCTGCAGGAATGCTGTCGGCAGGCAGCCTCCAGCCATTGGTTTCTTCAGAGACTGCAGAAACATTCAAGATTACTCTCATCCTAGGGCAGTTTAAATCCAAGGAGTGGGCAAAGCAAGACTCTAAGAACATGGCAATTGTGAGCCAGAGCAGGATTCCTCTGATGGGCAGTAATTGCTCTGGAGCATCCAATAGAGTTGGTTGAGACATTGTTAGGCTTACACTGTGGCCTGACATTCCCCTCTGGCCAAGTCTTCTCACATCCTTTCATTGTGTTGGTGAGTGAAACACAACACACACACACACACACACACACACACACACACTTAACTTTACCTCTGCAGCTGCATCTGGAGTAGCCAACCTCTGACAAGGGTGATGACCAGCAGGGAATGGGACATAGAAATGTGGAGCTTGGAGAGAGAGGTTTTGGTGTGGAGATACCAGTTTTAGAGTGATCGCCATAGACATGGATAGTGAAACCCTTAAGAAACATTCACTATTCCATCCTAGAGAACATGCTTAGAAACACTTTTTTTCTTCTGAAAGTGGGGGGAAAATGCCCAGGAGCTACCAAAACAGGTAATCTTTAAGCTATGAAAACCCTCAGTAGACACTACATCCAATAGAAAGGTGATATTTTGTGGAAAGCTCAAGATGCTCTGGAGAAGGATCTACACATCACCTGCCAATGACATAGAGCAGGTATCTGCTCTTTGGTTTTTTCTTTTTCTTTTTTTCTCCTTTCTTCTTATTTTTAGTTTTTGTCTGAGAATTTATTACATCTTTAGTTATACACAGTTTAAGGTTTTGGTATTCGAAGACCATTTTGATCTATCATTTTAGGCTGATCAAATCATGATTACATGCATAAAACTCCAAAAGGAGCAGTTTCCTTAACTAGGTGGGGAAATTTTAGCCTGGTAGTTTTTTAGACTTCCAGATACTGTGATCAGTTTTATTATAGATTGAATAGTGGGAAGTAGGGAGAGATAACACGAGTACTTTAAATTCTTTAGGTGATGTGTGGGTTTTTCCAGTTTCCATAGCTACAAAACAATATGTTTTTCTTCAGCTATTGGTTTCTTTTCAATCTTTCTTTCAAGGATTTCCTGGCACTTGTCCTCTGTTACCCTGATACAACAGAAACAGTTAATGTCTAGGCAAAATTCAAAACCTTTCCTGAGAAGGGACAGAGACAGGAGCTTCAAGCAGGATGAGAGAAAGCCTGGCCTGCGGAGAAAGGAAGTCCAGAGAGCCCAAAGGAATACTCAGCAGTTAGTCAGCATTCAGCAGCTCTCACCCAAAAGGGAAGGGAGTGTGGCATGAGGTTACCCAGGTAATCAATGACTGATAGGAAAGGATAATGATCAATGATTAACAGAAAAGGACAGTAATCCCTAGAGGCACAGAGAGACCAATGAACTTTACTAACAATTTCAAATGGAGGGACAGGATCTGCATACCCCTCCCCCACCTGTGTGTCTCCATCCTCTCACCTCTTCTCACTCACGAGAGTGACCACTTCCAAATCTCTTTGTTGTTAAATGAAACTTCGTATTATTACTAAAGCTTCTGCAAGCTACTTTTGCTGTCTAGTCACGTGGCCTGTGCTGCTCCTGTTTTTACTTTCAGTTTCTACCCACTTTCACTTCCAATTCCTGCCACGTCTAGTTGAATTTTCTAGTTCTACTGGGCTATCGAACCAGGTCAACTGGACTCTGGGAACCTGGACCCCTGACCCCAATAATTCCCCCCAACTTTCCAGTCCCCTGTTTATTCACTCAACCACCAATCTAAGTACTGTTGTAAAGAAAATCTGAAGATGAACCTGAGGTCATTAATTGGCTAACTATAAAACAGAAAAATTAATCTGGATTATCTAGTTTAGCCAAATAAAATCGCATGAGCCTTTAGAAGCAGAAGAAAAAGACAGGATCAGTTTGACGAATTATGTAGAAAAAAAGGAACAGGAACAGAGGGCATCAGAGTTTTGAAGTGCAAGAAGTACTTTACTAACCCTTATAGATTTGAAGATGAGGAGAGCCAGGAGGTAAGAAATATTGGAAACCTCTACAAGCTTAAAAGGACCCCGTGGCAAATAGCTACCAAGGAAATGAGACCTCAATCCTGTAATCATAAGAAACTGAATTCTGCCAACACCCTGAATGAGTTTGGAAGTGGATTCTTCCCTATTGCCTCCAGAAAAGAACACAGACTAGCCAAAATCTCAAATTCAGCCTTGTGAGACCAAGATGAAAACCAGCTGAGCCACAGAGTGCTGGATTTTTGACCCACATAAACTGTAAGATAATAAATGGATGTTGTAGTAAGCCACTAAACTTGTGATAATGTGTTTCAGCAGTGACAGAAAATTAATACAGCTAACAACTAATTAACTCTGGAGTTTTTAATTAGGAGCTTTCCTGCCCAAGGTAGGTGGAGTCTCAATCCAAAAATTCTATATTTCTGTTTCTGATTTGTCTACATTTTATTGTGTATCATGCACAATGCACCTGACAACCCAAAATATGTAACTGAGACAAAGATTTCAATCAGTTAAACCAAAGTCTAAGGTTGTACTCAGGAAAAATGTAAATCACAGATGCATCTGTGACTGTTTTTCTGAAGCACAATTTGGGAACTCAGTTTTCAAAGGGAAGAGGGCACACAGAAAGAAAAAAGGAGGAAGGTGGTATACAGTAAGATAAATGATTATATTCTTGTGAGACCCAGAAAATCTGTATTTTACTTATACGGTGAATTTTAGAAGAGAAAAAGAGAAAGAAGAAAGCAACAATTATGTAAATGTACCTGGTAGGTAAAAGAATGATCTTGTCTCTATTCTGTACCTGGGAATCAGAACAGACTAGTTTTAGGAGCTTGATTTAGCTGGCATGTAGACTTAAAGTTACAACTAGCGTGTCCTTGTTTGGGGGGAGGAGGACTAGCAAGGAATTTCCTTATGGGGTATGTTGGTGGATGCCTGAGGCCTTTTACCTTTCTCTGGGAATGTGGCCGATGCATAATGTTAGTCACAGCTATTCACTGGAAGCGGGTATTGCATGCCCCCTCCAGGCTTGACCTTTCCTTTCCCATAAGGAGAAGGGAGAGGGTGTGGTCCTGGGTTCTTATTTTCCTTTACACATTGAAATTGCTAAGTGTTGTCTTTTCCTTGATAATATCAGGAAAATACTATCTGTGTTACGTGATCATTGATACTATTGAAAAAACAATGACCACTAAACTGAAAATACTATCAAGTGGTAAATTGTAACGATCCGTTAAGTGCACACCAGCAGAATCTGCACGTGATTAATTACGGGTTTAGCAAGTGCCTCTGGTATCATTTAAAATTTCTTAGAATATATAAGAATAATCCAACTTAAATAGAGCTAAAGAATGAAGTGTAACAAAACTGTAATTTTAAGGTTTTAAACACTTAAAAACTCCAAATGTTCTTCACACCTATTGGCAATAGAGGTGAAAACATTTTACATGAACACACACTGGCACAGAACCAGTATAGCTATACTCAGGATACACTGAGATTGTTCTGTGGTTCTTAAATTCATTCTTGAATTCTCTTATCTACCTTTAGCTTTGTTAATCTTATGATTCCTGATTCTAAACTCAGGATACTACTATACATGGTAGTACTGCTGCTCTGCCAGTTTCATCTATCTGCTCGCTGCCTAAAAGGAAGCCAGTACACTGAGACAGCAGGGTTTACAACAGAGAGTTTATTCAGCACAGCACTAAGCAGGGAGACAGGAGAAATTTCTCAAATCTGCTGCCCCAAGAAATGGGGAGAAAAGATTTTTAAGGGTAGTTTGACAGGTGGGGGATTAAGTAATTAGGTTTGCTATTTTGTTGCAGGACCATTTAATTGAAACCAATAGACACTCACCGAAGATTATAGGGAAAGGAATTTTATTTTAGCCAGTAGAGCCATGGCAGATTAGAATACAATATGGCTGAGCTCCCCAATCAGCTCTGTCCTTGTCTTGTAGACCAAGGAATTACCTTATTTTTTCTCATTGAAGATGTCAAATCACATGGAGGTTCACAAAAGCAGAAATAGTAGCAGGTGGTAGTTTCAAGGACTTAGAAAGCTATTGTTCACAAATTTTTAAGGGCTGAGTTACCATGGGGAGGACCTTGCAGGTGTGTCCTTGGGCTTCTCTGAGAAACCTTTGTTTTTTTAGACTCTATGTTTCCTGGGTATCCTCCTTTAATTTGATAATTGGCTAAATTGGAAGCAAAATTATAGAGGTGTAGTTTAGGGGGTGTGTCCCAGTTCCCCAAACCCAGTTGACTTGGTTTGATTACTCAGCTGAGCTAGAAAGTTCAAATGAGGAACTACAGTAATTGAAAGTAAAAATTATTGGAAACTAGAAATAAACTGGAGCAGTACAGGCAGTGTGAATAGGAAGTAAAGTAACCTACACAAGTTTCCCGGTAACAAAGATAGACTTTATTTAGGAAGAACAAAGAGAGAGTTTAAAGCACTTCCAAAAAGAGTTGGAAGTGGGCTCTTCTTCTAAAAGAGAAAAGGTGAGAGAGATGGTGACACAAAAGAAGTGCAGATGTATAAACACTTTCTCCATTTAAAATCGGTCCTAAGGCTTCCGTTGGCCTCTCTGCACCTTCAGGCTATATTGCTTTTTTTTATTGAT
The DNA here is from genome assembly GCA_963574575.1 of Galagoides demidoff. Lineage (NCBI taxonomy): Eukaryota > Metazoa > Chordata > Mammalia > Primates > Galagidae > Galagoides > Galagoides demidoff. The sequence goes on from CAUYQV010079120.1 coordinate 51,323, forward strand.
CATTGATTGTCTCTCTCTATTGGTCATTGGTTACTTAGATTACTTTATACCCACATTCTTATAGGCCCTCCAGACTTCCTGGAGGGAAATCAACAGTTCAATAGACCTGGTTTTCTGCCCACATGCCCTTTGAAGACCCTTTCTTGATATCCCTTCTCAGTGTGGAAATCATCTTGTTTTGCTTCAGCTCCTGGTGTAACTATTCTAGTTGAGCAGGTATGCTGGAATGCAGGGCCTAGAAGGTGTCTTAGAACTACCATTAGGGTTCCAAAAAGTGATGTTAAGTGGGGAGAATAGTTAATAATCTTTGTAACTACCAGCTATGTGTAGAAAGTTAAGAATCTTTACAACAACCAGCTGGAAGTAAACAGTGAACTCTAATTATTATGAAGCAAATGGGGGGGTCAGTGGCTGATTATTATCATTATTTTTAGCTAAGCCTATTCTTTCACAGAGTTTTTGGGCTATTATTCAGGTCCTCACCTTGTACCTCTTCATCAATTTGTAAGGATGGTTTCAGTAGTTTATACCTAACATATTCTATTAATTTCCTAGTGGCCACTAGGAAAAAAAAATGCCTATGTTACTTATCAGACAACTTGAGAGAAAAGAATACTGATGTCAGACTTGGTTAGTTTGGAAACAATTGACTGTTCAGCCACTCCACTTTTAAATCTAGTTTACTTTTAGTTTATTAGAAAATAATAAATCTGACTTAGTCTATAACTGTAATCATTCCACATTTTCTCATATTCTTATGTTTTGTTGTAATGTAACAATTTGCCTCAGCTATAGCCTTTTACTAACTGAAAAACCATGACCTGTTATTTTTCCAGCACACCTAACTACTTCCAATTTAGTATGAAGTACATGTGGTGTTTGTTTTTTCATTCTCTGGCTTTGAATGAACATTAGTTCTTCCAACAGGTGAGCCTGATGACAACACTAAATGTAACTGCACATCAACTCCATCTTCTCTGAGTTTTCACAAAATATGTAAGGTGGTTCTTTCATTTGATGCAGTAAGATAGATATCTGATTAAAATAGACATTCCTAACGAGCTTCAGATGAGCTACCAGGTGAAGTACAGAATACTGTTATAATATATTATATCCCATTTGGATATGATGTGGATTTTTTTCATGAAGGACAATAAGGCATAGTGAGAGCTGATAATGGCAAGGTTCAAGTGTTAATAGCACCTGATTCCTTAAGTATGTATGAAATAAAAGAATGCTGCCACTATACTGAATCAGAAACTTTATTAAAAAAATAAGTCTTTCCATTCTTGGTTCTTACTTCATAATTAAAGAGCGTTAAATCAATACAGTTAATGGTTAAAAACTTGAACTGGAAGTCACTAGCATCTAGGTTAGAATCTATACCCCACCACTTTTGTAAGCTGTATGCTAATGATCATACTACTCAATCCCTCTGAGACTTAGCTTTCTTGTATTTACATGAGAAAAGCACCTGCTTTTCCAGAATGTTAAAAGGACTAAATAAAATATGATATATAATCCACACAGCACCATATCTTGTACATAGAGCCTTGGGAATGGTATTTGTCAACACCATCATCATTTTTACTACTATCATACTGTCATGTAGGAAAGAGAATGACTTTAGGATGTGAATCACTTCTGGAACACCAGGAGCAAGTCATTAAAACATATGGAATATTGGCTTGACACCTATAGCTCAGCGGGTAGGGCACCAGCCACATACATTGGGGTTGGTGGGTTTGAACACAGGCTGGGCCTGCCAAACAACAATAACAACTACAACACACACACAAAAAGCTGGGCATTATGGCTGGTACCCATAGTTCCAGCTAGTTGGGAGACTGAGGCAAGAGATTATCTGAAGACCAAGAGTTAAGAGGTTCCTGTGGGATATGATACCATGGCACTCCACCAAGGGCAACAAAGTGAGACTGTCTCCAAAAAAAAAAAAAAAATACGTGAAATATTTATTTTTATTTATTTATTTTAAATTTCAGTATATTACAGAGGTATACTCATGTTGGTTACATATTTTGCTTTTGTATATTTAAACCAAAGTCATAGTTGTGCCCCTCCCCAGAAAGTGTGCAATACACCTGTGTAACGTACCCATATGTGGGAGTTTATCCATCCCATTGTCCCCCACTCCTGCCTTCTTGAATTTCAGTTAGTTATGATTCTCTATGAGCACTAAAGTACTGATCAAGTAGATCAACTTTAGTTTTGAGTGTGTGTGGTGTTTGTTTTGTCATTCTTACTCCACTTGAGAGAATGGTCTCCAATTCCATCTAGGTTGTTACAAAAGATACTAGATCACCATCTCTTTACGGCTGAATTGTATTCCATAGGATGTATATACTCCATTTTATTGATTCATTCATAAATTGATAGGCACTTGGGTTGTTTCCAAATCTTTAAGATTATAAATTGTGCTGCTATAAACATTCAAGTGCAGATGTCTTTTTCATAAAATGTCTTTTTTTTCCTTTAAGTAAATACCTACTAGTAGGATTGTGGGGTCACATAGTAGAACTTTAAGGTCTTTGAGGAATCTCCATACTACTTTCCACAGGGGTTGAACTAGTTTACAGTCCCACCAACAGTGTAGAAGTGTCCTTTTCTGCATATATGCCAATATCTGTTGCACTGGGATTTTATGATGTGAGCCTTTCTCACTGGGGTTAGGTGGTATCTCAATGTAGTTTTGATTTGCATTTGCCTGATGTTTAGAGACATTGAGCATTTTTTCAAGTGTTTGTTGGCCACTAGAGTCTGTCTTCATTTAAAAAGTTCCTGTTCCTGTCTTTTGCCATTTTTTAATGGGGTTGTTTTATCTTTTCTTGCTAATTTGCTTGATTTCTTTGTAGATTCTTATTATCAGTCCTTTACCAGATGTGTAGCATGCAAATATTTTCTCGTATTCTATTTTGTTGTTGCTGTGGTTGCCATTGGGGTCTTCTCACAAATTCTTTGCCTAGACTGACATCTATAACAGATTTTCCAACACTTTCTTCTAGGATTCTTATAGTTTCATGTCTTAGGTTTAGGTCTGTGATGCATCATGATTTAATTTTTGTGAAATATGTTTTTTCATTTCTAAAAAATAACAAAATCTCATAGCTGCCTGTGTAAGTGATATAATGTAACAGATGCACAGTGACTGTTAGTTTCCTTCTTTTTCTCATGGCTTCTTTCATTAAGAGCCATCATTGATGCTAAAGTGGTGATTGCTGATAATTTTCCCTCCTAGGTAATGCATTTGCTTTTTCATGACAGAAATCTCAGAACCTAATTTTTAAACCAAGCAATAGTGATACTAGAAACTTTTGGTACAATGGCAGATTTTGTGACAGATGTTTTGGGGTTTTTCCTCTCTGGAATTCCTCCTTGCTGCTTTCACAGACCTACCTCTAGGTAATTTACATACTTTCTCCCAAGAAATTTTACCCCTGATTTACAGTTTTCTTCACATATCCAGCATCTCCTACTTTGCTAGTCAACCTAAACATTCTTGTGAATGAGTCATATGGGATCCCAGCCTTCCTATTGTCTGACCCTTTAATTACAGTGGTCATTGATCTCCATTCCACATATACACACTAAACCTATTTAGTTCAAAAGTTATTATCCATTTTATTTCCAAATGTATTCCTCCTGGTATATTTTCCTTGTCTGCTAATGTTGCTACCTAATTGCCTAAGCCATCAACCTTGAAGTCATCCTTACATCTTTCATCACTATCCTTGCCATATGATATCAATGACTGGACTTTGTCAGGCCTTCATAAAAATTAACTCTTAAATCTATCCTCTCCTTTTTCTCATTTTGCTGCTATCTTAGATTCAATTTTATTATTTGTTGGGGTTTTTTGTTAAAAATTTTAACCTCAACAACATTCAAAGTAGACTCATACTCTCAATGTTCAGACTCCAAAACCCATCCTTCACATAATTAGAAAGCTTAACTTCACAATTTAAAATTCTTCAGTAAATGCCCACCACCTTTAGTATAAAGTTCAAATACTGCACAACACAGGTATGAGAGGACTTTGAGCTACATCTCTCACCCTTCATCCTTGTCTCTTACCATCTCTAATGAATATCCTTCATACTGAACCATTTGCTTATCCCAAATATCATTACACTTAAAGCACAGCCTGACAGTATACATAGAGTCTCCCTAGAGTTTTAGCACTTTAGGGCAAGATCAAGCTCTGTCTCACTCTTTCTCTCTTAGCTTAGTATCTACATTGCCTTGAAACATTCATAGAACATACAAAAAAATATAAAGTAACTAAATGAATTATTGCATAACTATATGAATGGATGACTGTTAGCATGATGGTATAAAGGATTCTATGGTGTATAAAATAATAAAAAGACAAGGTCTCCTGGTCTTTAAGAGCTTTTTCTGTCTCTGGGATTTGGAAGAAATATGCAGAAGTAATTATAAATGACAGAAAATGATAAGTTGCAAAGGTAGATGTAGATAAATTGTCACAAATATAAAAGAGATACTACTTAGTATCTTTTTCTGGAGGATGAAAAAACAAAAACAATTTGAGATACAGATAATATCTGAGTTGAACCTTGAGTGATAAATACAATCTGGTGATACTAAAACAAAGGTGTGCTTTTCTAGCCCAACGCTGTTCCTCTCCACCCTCCCCCACTGGAGGGGCTCTGTTTAACAATGGTGGGTACTCTGATGAATAATTTCATTCATCAGAGAAGTGGGAGATAAGGCAGGTTGGATTCAGACCATGGATTCCATTAAAGGTTAGGCTAAGGAATTTTAACACCTTTAGATATGCAGTTAGAATAGTTTTATGCCTCACTCTGACAAACATGTCAGTTTCTTTGAAGGAATAAATGAAATGACATGGTCAAAAAACATATATATATACACAATTCCACAATAATCGATAGCCTAGAATGCTATAATAAACATTTTGTCACTTGAAATTCATCCTTCTGCATGTATCTGACAGATAGGGCTGCTTCAGATATCTCTTCTGCCACAGACTTTGCAGGGGCCTTTCTTCAGTTAAATGAGAAAGCTGCCAGAGGATTCTATAGCACTCAGATTTCTTTAAATTTCACACACATTTTTATTCCAAATACATTAACATTAAAAACACTATCTAGCTTTGTCTGGGATTTAAAAACTCTAAATGGTTGTGTTAAAAAGTGGAAAGATATTTGTGTTTTTCCTGCCCTAATCATGCCATTACCTTCCCCCCCCCCACCCCCGAGTTGGGTGCATTCAACTAGCTTCTTAAACAACACTGCCATCTCCCTGACCTAAATATAATTCCTTTTCAGCACATCAGCTACACATGTCTTAGATGAACCTGGAGTGATTAAAATTTAATGTGTATTCTGTCATTTTATTCATGTCTTCCTTCTCTTTAATCAGTCTGTTACATTTTGACGTTGAGTAGGTGAATAAGAAGCAGTTATATTAATACCTCCTGGTTCATCAAGCATTCTGAGTACAAAATGAATTCTAGCTTGCAAGTCTAAGGAAAAATACAAGAGAAGGTAACTGGTAGAAAGGGTGAGAAAAAAAGCTTTAAACTCATGTTCTGCTAGCTCCAAAATACTTGGAACTCATATTTTCAGGAAACTCAAAATACATTAATGATAAGAACTAACATTAATTAATTTATATACGCAAGAAACTGGCTAAGTTCTTTAAATGGATCATTTTATTTAATACTCTCATTAATTCTATAAGATGAGCACTATTTCACAAAGAACCAAGACTTCACGTTTGTTGTATGATTTTTTCCCAAGAACAAGTATGTTCCATAGGTACGTCGCTCTACCAATGCTTAGAGCTAAGTCTCCCAAAACCTAACAGAAACCAATTTAGAATTTGCATGGTATACCTGATTTTTATCCTTTTTGCCTTTCTATCCTTTGAACCAAGCTGCAAAAGGCTACAAAATACATTACCTGATAGGGGATGATTATTCAAAAGATATCACGTTGCCTACAAAACAAAAGTACCAACATATGAGTTTTGCGAACTGTAGTTTTAGCCATTATGTGGCGTGATCTCTTAATGTTATCAGTTTTGAAATAAGATTGGTGCTACCACCTCCATCTGTTGAATTCCATATTAAAATTGTAATGGCAAACCATATATGGCATTGCTTTTAAAATACAAGCCATAGGCACAGTAAAGAAAATTAACAGCAGCTTAAATGAGGTCCCATCAACATTTTATATAACCACAGCAGGCTGAAAGGAGCTGAGCGGCTGAAAGTTCTAACACACTCTGCGGCTGGAAACTGGCATCTCTTCTTGTCAGTGCTCCTCCTTCAGCTCTGTTTCCCCTACATTGCACATCAGACAGATATATGAGCTTTAGCACAGGAAGGAACTAAACCAATTTCTGAAGTTTGCCCCATGTGATGGGTTTCTAGATTATGAACACCATTCACTACTCAAGATTTGAGCGGTAAGATGCAGTAAAAATAGTGCTGAAAAGAACTACTAAAATAGGCAAATCTAATGCTGGTTTTTGTTCTATGACCCAAAGAGTGTTCATTAACCTCAATTAGGCATGTGCATGAGTGTGGTAAGACGTGGACCTAGGTTGACAGAAATAAAGATATCTTGGTATTTGCCAGTTATTTGCCTAGAAACACTTCATAGTCAATATGATGTCAAAAGTTCTTTCAATTAGGCTAAGATTCAATAATGCCAAGGGTTTTATATTACGAAAATGATTCCGGTTTTCAATAGTATCTTATATTTTTTATCTTGCACTTTGAAATGCAGAGATGCTAAAAATTACAATTATACTTGAGAAACACAAGTACACATCAGCCAGAAGACCACTTCAAGGGGTAAGCAAGCTTTTAGGTCACCTGTGCTTTTATTTTAAACTCTGTTTCTTCTTAGACACACCATCATTCACATAGATTAGATGAACCTGCAGCATTACAAAATTCAATCTCACCAAGTGTTGGGAGAATTTCTCAGTGAAATATTTACATATTCAATTACCTATGTGATGGATTAATTAAGCCTTGAAGAACAAGTGTCTTATTTTTTGCCTCCTCAGTCACATTGATGGAAGTTACTAAAATGTGTCATTCCCTAGAAATATCCTGTAAAGGCTTTCCATATGTATATTCAACTTGAAGTAGTCCAAATAATGTAGGAACTGTCTTCATACTCATTCTAAAACCACTTTCAAAACCACCAACATTAAAGTTAAGAAATTATCTAGGCCTCCTTAATATAGTTCTGTCTTGGATAAACTTAATTTTGCCATGCCTTAAAGAAAAACGTTTTACTAAATTAAATTCATTTATGAAAAATGAGTAAAGCAAGAATATAATTTAATTACATTTCTCCATTTTAACATATACATTGTGCTTATGTTCTTCTAATAAATTTTATAACTATAATCTAAAAGTAAACCGCCAAATATTCAATCTTATCTTATATTCTTTAATTTTTTTAAAGTAAATTCATTTCAAGTTAATGTCAGGTTACAAACAACCAGGTCAAAAAAATTCGATTTTGTTAGGTAGAGTCCCTCTTGTGTCATGTCCCACACACAAAAGTGTTCCAAACACCCCCACCCCATGCCATTCAGTGACAGCACCCCACCTCCCACCCCTTCTCATAACTCCTCCTCCCAGCTTGAAGGTTTTCTCCTATGTGGGCACGCATCAGATTGTCTACTGGCTTCATATTAGTATTGAGTACATTGGATGGTTGCTTTTTCATTCTTGTGATACTTTACCAAGAAGAATGTGTTTCAAGTCCATCCAGGATATTACAAAAGATGTGAAGTCACCATCTTTTTTATGGCTGAACAGTACTCCATAGTGTGCATGTACCACAATTTGTTAATCCGATCCTGAGTCATTTCCCTGTCTTGGCAACTATAAATTGAGTTGCGATATACAATCTAGCACAAATGCCTTATGATAAAATGATTTCTTTTCCTGCTAGGTAGATGCCTAGTAATGGGATTGCAGGGTCAAATGGGAGATCTAATTTGAGATCTTTGAGAATTCTACATACTTCTTTCCAAAGAGGCTGTATTAGTTTGCAATCCCACCGACAGTGTTAAGAGTGTTTCCCTCTCTCCACATCCGTGCCAGCATGTGCAGCTTTGGAACTTTGTGATGTGGGCTAACCTTACTGGGGTTAGGCGATATCTCAGGGTGGTTGAGTAGGGATGATGAGCATTTTTTTGTATGTTTGTTGGCCATTCAAGCTAACAATTCCATAGATCACTGGGCAGGAGATATGAATAGAACTTTATATTCTCTAAAAATCACTAAATGTACAAGTCTGGTGAAGTTTTAAGTCTCTAATAGATACCTAAAAGTGGCATTTCTATTCCAAATCACTGTTGAGTAAACTATACAGCACCTTGGAAATAGTTTTGAAACATTCATCTTTACACTGAAAAGAAACAGAGAAAAGCAATGAGCCATAAGAGATTATAAAGCCTAAAGTACATCTTTGCTAACACAATTTTGAAACTTCGTGCCTCAATTACCTTTTTAAAAGAAGAAATATAGTCACTGTGAAATTAATATTTTGCAAAAACTCAAGTGAAACATCTATAAGTGATTCTTTCTAAAGATAGAACTTTCACTTACTAGAGTCAAAACCTTTCAACAGATTTTTTTAATTTATGCCTCTGTAATATGACGTATGATTAAATTCTTGAGGTTTATGCCTCTGGGCCATGTTATACAAGGGCAGGAATTGTGGGGACTTCTCGTAGTACATTTTCTAACTTAACGCATGGAAATGTTTCACGTTGCATCTGGACTACAGAGCTATATATTGCTAAATTCTTGAGTATGATGTCTTTCATCACTGAATACCAGTGTCTAGTTTCTAAATAAATTATTGTTGTTGTTCTTATTGTTATAGATGATATAATAGCCATTAAACACCTTTTAGGTAACAAGCATTAGAGAAGTTTTTGTGATTCTCTTTTACTCACAGGACATTGCCCATACTGACAATACGTTGCTAAGCATGTATTATTATACCTATTTGACAGATAATGAAACAAAACCTCAAAGAGGATAAATAAGTTAGTTGCCTATTCCACACAGTCTCTAAGCAGCATAACTAAATGACCCATGCTCCATACCCTGCTCTTTTTGATGCCTCTTTCTGGGCTGAGTGTGAATGCTACGTAATAATGTGCCAATGTAGATGAAACAAAGATGTTTATTTTGTCATGCTTATTAAATAGTTAAAAGCAAAATAGTTGAAATACTCACTAATAAACCTTTAAAGCCCTCCCTTGGTGAATCAGAGCCACTATCTGGGAGTAGGCACGAATCTAGCTAAAGTCCGAACAGTAATGCACTGTGCATTCATATGCCCTTGCTCTAGTAGAACTAATGCAAACCATGGGGGGAAATAACAATGCACTTAAGAAAAGACAAGATCTGCAGACATTGGTGGGAGGGAAGAGACGGTAGTCTTAGTAAGTTAATTCCTGCTCTTTGGAATTTAGCACGACTGCTTCTGACTCAGAGTTAAGTGTAAAATGGATTCCAGTTCCTTTCCAAATCTGATGAGAGCCACTGTCACTCCATGAAAAGCCACACACCACTCACTTCCCACATTTATTTTCACATGGGCACCCTCTAATTGATAATCTGTCAACAACATCGAACTTACTCTGACAAGATCTGTGAGTTTTATAAGAGCAGTCAGAGATTTGTTTATTTTTCTGGGAAGACCAGCTTCAACTCTGCTGATAATGTGTTTTCTTTTGAAAATGAGTAGATAGCTGCTGGAATCATCCCAAAATCGACACCAACTGACAGTTTTAGCTTGTTAGGTTCACAATGCCCACCCCTAGCAAGTTTAACTTTATGCACATTTTATTCAAGTAACAAGGGATTGCAGATAGTGTACAGAGATGAGGATGGAGGGCTATAGAAAAAGGACTTCATAAAAGCAAGGAAAATCTTACTTATTAAAAGAGGATTTGAGCCCATAATTTTTTTCCAGTTTTAGTGAGGTAGAATTCACAAATAAAAAAGGTTATATATTTAAGGTGTATAACATGATGTTTTCATTTAAGTATACATTTTTTAATAATTCCTATGGTCAAGGTAGTTAACATATCCATCACCTCATAGAGTTACACTGAGGGGTGTGTGTATGTGTGTGTGTGTATAATAGCACTTAAGATCTACTCTCCTAGAAAATTTCAGGTGTACAATACACACAGTCCCTCAATTATGATAGTTTGACTTACAGTTTTCAATTTTATGATGGTGTATGTGATACGCATACACATTTAGTAGAAACTGTACTTTGGTAAAGTAGTCAACAAATGATGTGGGATATTCAACATTTTATTACAAAATAGGCTTTGTATTAGGTTTCCCCTAACTGTGGATAATGTAGGTGTTCTAAGCATGTCGTAGGTAGCTAGTCTACACTATGATGTTTGGAAGGTACATTAAATACATTTTCCATGTAAGATATTTCCAATTTATAATTTGTTTATCAGAATGTAACCCCACTATAAGTTGAGGAGCATCAATACATTATTATTAACTATAGTTACCATCCTGTAAATTAGACCTCTAAAACTTACTGATCTTATAACTGAAAGTTTGTACACTTTTGCCAATATCTCCTCCACTCACCAGCCCCTGGTGACCATCATTCTACTCTCTGTTTTTTAAGTTTGACTTATTTTAGATTCCACGGTAAATGATACCATGCAACATTGGCCTTTCTGTGTACATTAGGCTGGTTTTATTCAGAATAATGTGTTCCAAGTCTGTCCACATTGTTGGAAATGGCAAGATTTCCTTCATTTTTAGGGCTTAATAATCTGCCATTGATACACAGACCACAATTTCTTTGCTTCTTCATACATCTTCAATGGACACCTAGGCTGTTTCCACAGTTTGGCTATCATAAATAATGCTACAATGAGCATGGGAGTGCAAATATATCTTTGACAACTAATTTCATTTCCTCTGGATATATACCTAGAAGTGGCATTTATAGGTCATATGACAGTTTTGTTTTTAGTTTTTGAGGAACCACCATGCTACTTTCCATAATGACTACATGTGTTTGCATTTCACCAATAGTATACAAGTGTTTTCCTCATATCCTCACCAACACTTGTCATCTCTTGTCTTTCTGTGAAGCAATATCTCACTGTGGTTTTGGTTTGCATTTCCTTGATGATTAGAGACACTGAGCAACTTTTTATATACCTATTGGTCATTTGTAGGTATTCTTTTAGAAAATGTATATTGAGGTCCTTTGGCCTTTACAGTTTTTTTCTTTTTTTTTTTTTCTTTAGACAGAGACTCAAGCTATCACCCTGGGTAGAGTGCTGTGGCATCACAGCTCACAGCAACCTCCAACTCCTGGGCTCAAGTGAGTCTCCTGTCTCTGCCTCCCAAGTAGCTGAGACTACAGGTGCCTACCACAATGCCTGGCTATTTTTTGGTTGCAGCCATCATTGTTGTTTGGCCAGCCCAGACTGGATTCAAACCCACCAGCTCAGATATATGTGGCTGGCGCCTTTGCCACTTGAGCCACAGGCACCAAGCCTACAGTTTTTTCCTTAAAATAATTATTTTGAACTCCTTTCCAGGTAGCTCACATATGTCCATTTATTGTGTTCCTTTGGTGGTGTCATGTTTCCTTGCTTTTTCTTCTTTCTTGTAGTCCTGTGTTGATGTCTGTACATGTGAGGGATCAGTCACCTCTTCCAGCCCTTTCAGACAGTTTTCAGTGTAAAAAAGTAGAAAAATTTCACCTATAGGTGGTTTTAAGGGTGCAAATCAATGGGGTGCTGTGTCTCCCATTGCAGGGTAAGGGTGGCAGCATAGTTTCCATACAGCTCTGTCAGCTGAAGTCAACGTTAATGAAGACTGCAGAAATCCTTGACAGCCAATGCTATGGTTGTCTACAGGGGCGTGGAAGCTAGACTATTGTGGTCCTCAGACACAAAACCTGTTAGCATCTCTGTATTCACCTTTTCCCTCATTAGGAAAAGTTGTAACTAAGGAAATCCTTCTTGACATCAGGTCATGTGCTGGCATATACACAGTCATGGTGGTGCCAAGACCAAGGGCGTAGGTCAGCTCACAACAGTGGTGAGGGCATGGGTCCTCAGAGAGCAATGTTCTGGACTCATGGAATGACAAAAACTATTCTATCACATGGGTCCTGGGGATATGTACATTTTCTATGGTGGCAGCACAAGTAACTGAAGGATAGGTATGTGCATATCACCCAAGAAGGCAGCATCTGGATCCCTAGGAAATGTCACTGTTACTCAGGCCCTGGTGAGATGGAATGCAGCAGAAGCACTGGCCCATGGATAACAGGGGACAACAGTGATGGATCTCAGAGTTGGGGAATAGCAGCACACCTTACTAAAATTTATTTCTGTATGCACAGCGGTGAAACATTGGCCATCAATATTTACTAGCAAGTATATAAATGGTCAGATGTCAAACTATCTATGTCCTGGGACATGCCTTATTCATTAGGTCTGACTGCAGATACTGCAGTTTTCTATTACTCCATCTACCCATCTGATGACAGTAACATTTTTATACAGCCGAAGTGATACCAAAAAGAATATCCAAAGGAAATATTGAAGGGTATGTGAAATCATAGTGATATTATAGAATCTATGGGTACATATGACTGTGTTCCAAGTAGAGGAGTGGTTCTGCCAACCTCTGCTAGAGCTCAGTAATGGTAAGAGGATATGTAGACTATTATGTGTATCAGCTTTCATCATTTTTAGGGTACACTTGTACAAGTCTTTCTTTTCCCAGTGAGGAGGAACTGCCATAGTCCTCTCCCAGACCCAGCCTCATCTCACTTTTAAAGCTAAGCTACTTTGAGCCAAGCAGTTTTTCTTTTTGCAGTGAGATTTCTCCTTTGAAAAGTTAAATATTTGAACTTAATGTCTTTTTAAGACCAGTAGTTCTATATAAAATAAGGTATGAGAAAATATACAGTAATTTCTAAATTTCAGTGTGCTATTTCAAATATTTGAGCATAGCAAGATTTGACAGAACCTAAAAGTTGGGTAATTAGTACATATGTCCTTCTTGGTCAAAATTTAATTAAGTATTTTAAGTAATAAAATCACAAATTGAGTTTTGGTTCAGTCCATCAAGAGTGGATAATGTAATTTTTAAAAGCACAGGTAAGTTTTTTTTTTAATTGAGAACCTTGAGAAATGAAGCATTTTTTAGCTCAGGATTCTGAGAAATGAAGTGTTTTTTCCAGGAGAATAGAGTATTTAGGGTGCAGCATATAACATTGCAATTTTTGTAGAACAAAAACATTTAAATTTTATAAAATTCATATAAATCAACCTAGCAAACACTGTATTGCTTGCTTTTCAAAGCAAATAGTTTAGGTATATATAACTTTAGGGGGTCAAAGAGAGTATATCCTACATAGTATGAAGTGAGAAATATAACTATAATTTTAAGAGAAGATAACAATTTTTAATTAAAACTGTTTTGTTCCTTTTTCACAGCTTTCCATTTTTTTCTACACATTTAGCATAAATGTGGGAAATGGTGATATCCGAAGTGAATCTCCACTAAGCCCAAACTTGGACTCAAAATCTAGCTGTTTGTGGAACTTCTAGGACAGAGCCCTGAACTTCCTCTAGAAAAGTTTATTTGTAGAGAAACATAATAGAGTTTGCATTTGGGATGAAAAAAAATGGATGAATTTTCTACCAAAGAATTGGAAGGGGAGAAAGTAAGAATAAAAGATTCCTGATTCTGCCTCTATATCCACATAGGAAATGTTTTCCAGGTTCCAACAGAATCTGAGTGGAGACTAAGGGATCTGGGTCCTATAGAACTCTCTGCAGACTGAAAGTAAATTAACTACATTTTGTAGGAAATAAGCATTCACCACTAAAAGATGGCCATGGCACCTGCTGGGTGGACATGTCAATGGTGTACCACCAGAAGCTTGCAGGCACAGCACTAGAGTCAGGGACTAATTTAAGCAACAGACCTGACGATGATTAATAGGAATATTGGGATGAGATATCCTGCACAGCCCTACAGATTCTAGAAGAGTATGGAGGGACCTGATTCAGGGAAATTTGTGCTGACACATCATCTAATCTGTTAACTACTACACACACACACAAAAAAAAAATTCCTGGGGGTGCCTGAGGCTCAAAGGAGTAGGGCACTGGCCCCATATGCCAGAGGTGGTAGGTTCAAACCTGCACCAAGCCAAAAACTGCAAAAAATATATATATATATGTATATATTTTTTAGTGTTTAAAAATCTTTTAATTCATTTTAGCACACAACCTATTGGTCTCAATTACATTTGTTATTGTTTTTAAACCCATTGTACTTTGTCCCAGATAAATTACATGTTAATAAATTGGAAGGGGTATAAATTGATACAGAATAAAGATTAATATAGAAAATACTTCCTTCAGCACCCATGTTTTGAAAGTAGCTCTCAGTAATTGATTTAATACCACACTGTGGAGAGAAAGTTCATTCTGCCTCCATGCCCCATGTTGCTTGTGGCCAAAATAAGGCACAGAGGAATTATGTGATTAGTTCAAAGTCACAGAGCCAATCAGTGTCAGGACTGAGATGGCCTGTGTTTGGCCCACAGGGTTCTACTCTCTGCCATTCTCATTATTTACTGCCATTTCCATCCCCTGGCTAAGCGTCCTAAGTAGCCCCGCTCTTCCACACCAAAAAGACTCAGGTCTTGGTCAACAAGCAGCTATAGACACTGCTCTGTGAATCTGTTCTCTTCAACACTCCAGGGGGAAAGAGGAATTTTCATTATTATTGATTTGCTCCTTTGCTGGATGATGTGTTGTCAAGAGAAGAGAAAGGCAGGACCAGGAGTAAGGACTCAGGATTCAATCATTCTAATCCCAGCTCTGCATGTGGCTCTGGGCAAGGGCCTTCATCTTATAAAATTTCAGATGTAGAAAGAAACTCAGGATGCCCATTTAGCAATGTCTTTGAGAAATAGATATTTTATATTAAATTTAAAAGAATTTATTAAGGTTATATGATTGCTAATTATCAATTTTGTTATTAGGATTATATGATGCTTTAATACTGTATCAGCTTTAAAACAGTGATTTGGATTCTTCAAAGAATTTTAAATCATTGAAGCAATAACTGCCTGCCTGTGGATTTACCTAATCCTACTCTTCTTTTTCTTAAGAAATCCATTATCCTTATAAAGTCCCAAATAAAGGCATTTGTTTTGGTTCATAAGAGTTTTGCTACTAATATGCCAAACAGGAATATAAGAACATCTTCAGAAGTCAACAAAGATTTATTACCAAAAGGAAAGAGATTTTGCTTTGGGTATTTTCATTTTCACATCTGAGTCAAAGGACTTTTCTGCTTTCTAAATCAGAAGTGCTAATGAAAGATGTAAAATCCTTGCTTTCTGACTGTGACAGTACTTTATGAAAACCCTCCTTGCTGAGGTGAAAATTTTTATCTTCAAGTCTGTAAACATGGTTTTAGATTCTTCTGATTATTTGCAGATATGGTTTTGTGTTCATTTATTTTTTATAATTCATAAAAAATGTATAGAAACATAAAACCCCTACATTCAATTCTTACATCTAAATGGACTCCTTTACTGCCTATTCAGTCTGTGAAACTCTGCTCCCTTGGCCAGGCACCTGCAGTTGCAAAATGAACATGAAATGGGCCCTCTGCAGTATTCTACTGCAAAACAAGCCTTCACAAGGCTGACTTGAGAGCAAAAAGAAATAGCATTTCCAGGTGCAGTATTAGGACAGCAAGAAAAGAGAAACTCCTCCTATCAAAGAGGAATTCTTTAAGGATAACTGTATCACAAGAGTGGAATATAATCCTAATGTTTAGTTTAGATTTTCCTTCTGCCAAGAAGACAAATGATTGTCTCTTTCTGACTCCTGCTATGCCATTTTCCTATTTATTTCTTCTTTTGTCTGTATTTTTTTTTTATGAATATGATAACAGATGGCAGGTAAAGAAGAAGTCCTGTTACCCCTAACCCTCTCCCCAATGTCTATTTGTCCAATTGCAATATCCATGATTTACTCACTTCAGTGAATGAGTGAATTTATAGCTACAGCAAATGTGTTTTCCTTCTTGTGCTCTTATGGAGCAACGGTTATCAAATGAGCACAGTGTCATCAACAAGAAGATAAGTACCTTCCATTTCCCAATTACATGTGAGTAGGCAGAAAGCAGAGGGCCAGCAGCCTGAGTGACAATCCTAAAGGACGATTTAGAGTCAGGTCACATTGCCAAGGGCTCTGGAGTCATTTGTAATGGGACTTACTACCAGGTAGGCATAATGGTTTTTCATTTTCCATCAGATATTTCAGACTAGATTGCAAAAGAAGTGATGCCTTTTAGTGGCATATTTCTACCTGACTGAGCCTAAAATAAATGTCGAATATAGTAAGCACTGAGATGGTTTTTTTAATCAAATCAGTAAAACTTTTCTTTTATCCAACTTTACAACTCAAATGATTTTCCCACACTGCCCATTACCAATCTCCATGTATAAATAGTTTTTAAAATTTTGGAACTCAGCTTCTTAGAATTGACTGACTTCTTAAAGTATGGTAGATGACCAGTTATTTAAGGCACCCATTAGAAAAAATTGACGACAAATACAGTAAGGTCAAACTACTAGTAAGATATATAATCATTCATCTGGTTGATATATGTGTGTGTGTGTATATATATACATATAAGTGAATGTTCATGTATGTCCATATCCATACAGACATATACTACATACATTATAAAGCATATACATATATGCTCTGTAGAAAGTATACATTCATTATATATACACGCACATTTCCATAACCTTCCCCATATACATAGTCGTATTCCTCTTTCTTCACATAAAAAGCAAGCAACAACTATTCTAACACTTCACCATTATACACTAAGCTTAAGTCCTTTGCTTCACTTCCCCAATCTTTGCATTGAGAGAGGGGTCCAATTCACTATCTTATCTTATCTGTCCTGTTAACAGTGCATAACACAGCATGCCCTTGATCTGTTTTATTCCCGCATGTCTATTCCTGGGACACTATTTTCCTGTTATGATAAAAGGCCATTTTTTCTTCTTATCTTTTTTTCTTCCCCAGAGAGATTGCAGCTTCTCACAGAAGGTCAAGATGAACCAAATCGTCCAATTTTTGTATGGCCATTCTTTTCACGGCCTGTTAGAAAGGGAGTGGGCGTGGCAGGTTGCAGATAGTCCACATTGCACATGATCACTGTATGAGTGGGATGCATCCAGAAAGCACAAGTTGGCAGTAAGATAGCCCCTCACTAACACTAGCATTCCAGAAAGCCATTGAGATTGTATCTCTGAAGGGGCCCTAGACAATAAGAAGTTCAGGGGAAACCGGAGTTATGAATGTCCCTACTGGATAAATTATACAGAGTTGGAGGAACTGGTTTTCACAAGGAGTTCCCAAACTACTGTTTCAGAGTAACTTGAACTTGCTGACATTTATAATAGTTGATATAATTTTATTTGCTTCAGAAAATAAGAATAATTTCGGAATACAAAGCAATTTATGGCTTGCATAAAGTCTTTCCAATTTTATTCAACAATTTCATGTCCTAAATCTTACCTCAGATGCCAGATACATTTGCATTTCTGTTGCAAGCAATTATGGAGCTAAGTCTTCAATTTAGAGGGAAATTTAGCAAAATTGGCTAAGAGCATAAGTTTTGAAGTAATATATGGATTTGAATACTAACTTTGTAGTTTCTTAACTATGTGTCTTTAATAGACTTTTAAAGCTTGCATGTAAGGAACATAGCTAAGTACAGGACATAACAAATATTCAATAAAGGTAGTTCTTATAAAAATATTTTAGTAGATCTGTTTTAAATACATCCTAGTTCAGCTATAACTGCAACACCAAGAAAATGCAAATAAGAACAGTGAACTTTTAAGATGTAGTTAAAAATTTTCTGATCTTAGTCATAGACATGTCTTACTAAGACTCCTTTGTTTCATTCTATTAGTGGAAATAAAAGGCTTTATAGTAATATAAAGGAAAACACCTTTTTGTTGATTATCCTCATTTTTTCCTTCTTCATCACTGCTTTTCTTATTCATCTGCTGAGTGCTGACCTAGGCCAGAGACTAAGTTAAGCTCTACTCTATATTATCTTCTTTAACCCTCACAAAACACTAGTCAAGTAGGTCCTTTTATTCATTCTAGATAGTGAGACAATTTAAGTTTATAAAAGCTAACTAAGAAACTCACAATTATTAAGAAAAAGGTTTAATACCAAGTGTTTCTCGCTCCAAAGACCAACTGTTAGCTATACACTATACTTTATCCTGTGTCATGTCAATATGCACGTGGAAAACAGAAAGTAATTTAGTGAAAATAACTTCAGATTTTTTTTTTTTTTTTTGCCAAAAGATGATGCCTCTACTCATTCTTTCTTCATTTAAAGGCTCTTACTAACAATAATCCATAATTTTTTTTAAACAGTGTTGTATGGAGTATATTTGTTATGAGAAAAAAAATACAAGATCAAACTGGGCATTGTGGCGGGCACCTGTAGTCTCAGCTACTTGGGAGGCTGAGGCAAGAGAATCACTTTAAGCCCAACAGTTGGAGATTGCTGTGAGCTGCGATGCCATAGCACTCTACTGAGGGTGACAGAGTAAGACTCTGTCTCAAAAAAAAAAAAAATACAAGATTAGTCTGCTTTTGCCCACACAGTTGTCTTTTTTTTTTTTTAGTAAATAGACAATGATAACTAGTCAGCCATCTATTCATAAGTGACAGTGTTCTAAAACACTGGGATCCTGTGGTAACCTAAAGCTACAATAGCCCTACAAGCAAGCATCACTCTGGGAAGTCACTTGTTTTTATCTTTGTTTTCTCCTCATCTGGGTAAGTCACAGTGGGAAACAGAGGGGCTGTCTAGTTTCATTATGTCAAGACAGATGAGACTGAAACCTCATGACTTGTTCTTGGGTTCCAAATTATCCTTAGTGGAGGCAGGGTAATGTGGCAGGGGAAAAATAGCTCCTATTTGTGCCAATTTTCACTGCAACATCAAGCATAAGGCAAACAATTTTAATTAGGTTCTTTGTCATTTGTATACCAGTAATTCTTTTTTATAGGTAACAGAAATGCTGTGCTTTCAGAATCAGGTAGCTTTCCTTTCTGTCAGAGACAGGCAGTCTATACTAATATCTTATTGATTTACCCAACCAATTAATCCATTGATTTTTTTCCCTTCTATAAAAACAACAGCAATAAAAACAGAAAAACATATTCTAATGAAAAAAGATGATAGAAATTAAAAATCAGCTATGAATAAGAATCACTAATAAAAATATAACTACCGATATTCGCTTTTTCTCAGTGGCTTTTATGCCACATTTTCCAACAGAACGTTTCACACTATGTTGCTGAAGCATATCAAAATTCATAGAAATGATATAAGGAACTTCTTAGGAAGACAGGAAACTACAGAAGAAATAAGAGCATTTTTATTTTGTGTACATTTGGCTTCTAGTTCAACAGTTTATGATTTTCTTTTCAAATTCAGTTGACATACTACTACATCCCAGGCTGAAAGATCTGAACTTCCCCCACTCATGAATTAAGAACGCCAACACATTTGAAACTTGTGCAGGATTTCTGACCTAGAAAAGCAAAAGTAGAGCTATATGAGGAAATGAATAGAGCTATAAAGCAGATTCGAATCTATCTTGGAGGGAAAAGCAATGAACCACAGAAGTTTGAAGATTCTAGAATTTAAACATCTATCCTGGACAGCAGTGACTAACAGGGCAGGTTCACCAAATGAATGTGTTGATTCACCTCCTGTTGACCAGTGATTATATTTATTTTACAATATTGTTCAAGAAAAATTTGATTATAAGAAGACTTCATTTAAATTTCAGCTACACATGTAAATTATAAAATAAAGAGAGGAAAAGAGCTACACATGAGAGGAGAAAAAATGTCTTTTATTTTAGGAAGCTAAACCATCTTAATGATTCTTAATTTCTGAATATCATATTAAGCAATGATAAAAAACAGCTCATACCTGAGAGGTAAAGTGGTTGGAGGGTGGGGGTCTAGGTGTGTACCACACCTTTGGGGGGCCAGAGGCAATTATAAGAGGGACTTTACCTAACAAATGCAATCAGTGTAACCTAGTACAAGAAGTACCCTCAATGGATCCCCCAACAATAAAAATAATAATAATAAAAAAATAGCTATACCTGACCTAAAGCAGTACAAAGGTATTATCCAATAATAGAAATGCTATAAAGAATCTTAGAATATTAGTGATAAACTGGATTTATGAGCAGATGGCAGAGTATAGAATGAATGACTCCCATAATTTCAACTTGGGTAATTTAGTAGATGGCGATCATATTCACTGAATTAGGTCACACAGGTAGAAACAGATGGGGGACCAAACATAATAATTTATTTTGAAATGTGGTTTTTCGGTCACTTGTCTGGTCAGTGTGAAATGTGGAATATCTGTATGTACCATTCAAGAGCTCCGAAGGAGAGTCTGGGTTTAAACCGTGGATTTGAAGTCATTAGCACATGGGCAATACTTAAATCCTAAAGATAGATAAAATTGACCAGGAAGAGTAAATAGAGTGAAAAGGAAGCAGGCTAAGGACAAAACAACAACAACAACAACAATATCATCAAAACCTGGAGAACAGCAACATACAGGAAATTGGCATTCCAGGAAACCAAGAAAGATGAGCCAAAGAAGCAGAGAAGAGTAATCGTGAGCGGGTGGGAAAGAGAACCAGAGAGTAGCACCTCAGGAGTGAGGAGGAAAATGCTGCACATAACTTAGTCGGGTCTTAGTCTGTTAGGGCTGCCATAACGAAATACCACAGACTCGGTGGCTTAAACAACAGAAATTTTTATTTTCTTGTAGTTTGGGAGACTGGACGTTCAAGACCCAGACGTCAGCAGATTTGGTTTCTCTTGAGGCTGCTCTTCTTGTCTTTCACGTGGCCACCATGTCGCTGTCGTTTTCCCTGTGTGTGCACATTTCTGCTGTTTCTTTCTCTTCTTATGGAGACATCAGTTATAGTGGGTAAAGGCCAGACTCTTAGGATTTTATTTATAATGGCATAAATGTATTTATGATCTATGTATGAAAGACTTAATTAAAAAAAAAGGCATTCAAGGGATTAAAGGTAGGGATTAAAGTCCCTATTTTTAACTATAATCACATTTGGGGGTGATAACACTCAGCATATGAATTTGGGGGAAGGAGTACAATTCAGTTAATTAAATAGTCCAACACCTTTTATTCACTGTTTATAAAATAAAATCCAACCCCCTGAGCATAAGGTCTTTTACAAAATAGCACCATGAGATGTTCCAGTCCCATCTCTCCTCACTTTCCCTATGCATCCCATCTTTCATTCCACTAGACTTTTTGCCCTGTTTTGCTAACCCTTATGCTATTTTGCATCTGTATCTTTTGGGGTCTTTTTTAGTCTCCACAATAAAAGCCTACTCCTCTTTAAAAAACCTCCCTCAAGGCTCGGCACCAGTGGCTCACGCGGCTAAGGCGCCAGCCACATACACCTAAGGTGGCGGGTTCAAATCCCCAGCCTGGGCTGCCAAACAACAATGATGGCTGCAACCAAAAAATGGCCGGGCATTGTGGCAGGCACCTGTGGTCCCAGCTACTTGGGAGGCAGAGGCAGGACACTCGCTTGAGCTCAGGAGTTGGAGGTTGCTGTGAGCTGTGATGCCATGGCACTCTACCCAGGGGGATAGCTTGAGGCTCCGTCTCAAAAAAAAAAAAAACAAAAAAACCTCCCTCCCTCAAATGTCACCTCTTTTCAAAAGACTTTCCTTCTCCTTCCCAGCAAAGGAAATGCTTCATTAGCGTTTGGCTCCTATATCACAAACCCCTTGTTCAGTCCTCTAATTACCCCCACTGGAATGTGAGCCCATCTACCACAACCTATGTCTTATTTATCTTTTTGAAATTAGTCGTCTAATATTGTTCCAGACGCATTCCCAGTGTTTATTAAATGTAAAGCAGTGAATAAATGAATAAAAATAATCAGTAAGCCAATAAGTTTCTAGACTTTCTGTAATGAGTATTTCTCTAATACAGTTATTAGCAAACAGACCAAACACACATATAAATTTTCATATAACAACTGTGTTCAACTCTGCTAGATATTCACAATTTAACAGTTATCTGTAGCCAAACACAAAGCAAATGAAAAAGAAACACTATAGTAGATATTTTATAAAAAAAAAAAAAAAAACACATATTATAAAGGAAAAAAAACCAACTTGAACCTTAGTGAAATGTGTACATTAAAAGAGAAATATGCCAAATTGCATACAGAAAAACAGGACAGGTCCAAATCATATTATTTTAAAGCCCACTTGTTATAATTTTAGTTTGTCTTGTTCTTTTATCTTAACAGAGCACTGAATTTGATGTGTTTTAGATATGAAGAATTTGGATGGCTGATACAATTGGTCCCCTTCAGTTCTTCTGTGTAAAAGCCCAGTCACAATTCTTCACCATCCAGTTTAGCAGGAGCCAACCTTTGTCTCACTACTTTAAAACAGTTGTAATTTCAAATACACATACAGTACTGCAGCAGTAGCACTAATTTCCTTTTTAAGAAATGGATGACATTAATAATGTTTCCATATTGCTGAGAAAATAACTAAAAGATTCAAGAACAAAGAAGATAGCCAAGTGGAGAATTTTAAGAAACTTGTCTCACTCAGCCTCCGAATTGGGACTCGGGGGACTCCATTTTTCTAGTTCCCAAATCACTACCTGTCAGTAAATGTTCCTGGAGATACATTAACGCTGTCTGGACACAAGGGCACAGCTACTTTTCATACCAGCTGATTTCCAGTCCAGTCCATTAGCCGTTATAATATTGCCTCAGAACAAGTGAGACAAGACCAAAATCATGAGTCATTTTCTCCAGTAACCCTCTCTGCTTCTTTGTTCACTTTAATGGCAGAGAATGGGAGCTCAACCTACGAAATTTGCTAAAACGTGTGTATATACTACTAAAGAACATTAGCACTTCTCCACCGTCATTTTTAGCACAGGTTTTGTTCAAGTGAATCTGAACTCCAAGTAAAATGCTACATATTAGTGTCTTGTTTTTCCCGAATCTGTCCAAATTTGTCAATAGTGATTCTCCTCACAGCTGCCATGCTTTAAAAACATAAATCAGACCATTCACTCTCCCATTCACAACACTCCCACCATATTGAACTCACACTCCACCATGTCTCAAAGGCACTACATGCTTCCCTTTCCCATCTGTCTCTCTTGTTATTGTTCATACCAGTTTTTGCCTACCTTACTCTGCTCCAGGCTGAAGGTAGCAGTTTTTCTAAGAGGCCGTGCTTATTCTTACTCAAGACTTTGGCATTTATTATCCCTGAGGCCTAGGACATTTTATATCTCAGACTTTTACAATGCTCTTTCAGGGTTGGCCAACCTGCAGACTGCAGGTCGCATTGGGATTATAGGAAGACTTTTTTGCTTATCTGTGGTGTTGAATATCACAAAAATTATTATACACAGCCTTTTTTGTTTCTTTGTTTTTACTCATCAGATTTTGTAAATGTTTGTGTGTTTAATGTGTGGCACAAGACAATTCTTCCGATACGGCACAGAGAAGCCAAAAGGATGGACATCCTGAATCCCAGTCTTTGATTAAACATAATTTTTCCAAATTACCCTTTGGAACACATATGCATACCACACAGACATACACACTTGTCAATCTCTGACATCTTTCTCTGTTTTTATCTCCTTAGCATTACTCACAAGATACAGTTGTATTTCATATTATGTATTTACTTGTTTTTTATATTTTCATATTATGTGTTTAAGTATTTGTTTTTTAAATTTTTAAATCTTTCATTTTTAATTATTATGGCTACATAAGAGTTACACATGCTATATTTATGGGGTACATGTGCTGTTTGATATAGGCATGTGATGTGTGATGGTCAAATCAGCCTATCAAAGCATTTACCACCTCAAGCATTTATACTTTCCCTGTGTTAGGACCATTCCAATTTCACTCTGTTATATAATTTAAAATTTGCAATAAATTATTATTAACTGTAGTCATCCTATTTAGCCATTGACCATCTTATTTTTATCTCCCTCTCTCTACTATCCTTCCTAGGCTCTAGTAACCATCACTCTATTCTCTAATTTCATGAGTTCATTTTTTTTGAACTCATACATATGAATAAGACATGCAATATTTGTCCTTCTTGCCTAGTTTGTTTCACTTATACCATGTTTATTGTGGCAAATGACAGGATTTCATCTTCATTACTTGAATAATATTCCATTGTATAAATGCACCACATTTTCTTTATCTATTCATCCATATTATTATTATTTTTTTTTATTTGCACTTTTTGGCTGGGGTCAGGTTTGAACCTGCCACCTCTGGCATATGGCCGGCGCCCCACTCCCTTGAGCCACAGGTGCCACCCTCATCCATATCCTTTGATGGACACATGTTGATTCCATATCTTGGCTATTGTGAATAGTGCTGCAATAGTTTTGGGAGTGCATATATGTCTTTGATATACTGATTTTCTTTCTTTTTAGTAAATACCCAGCAGGGATTGCTGTATAACATGGTACTTCTATTTTTAATTTTTTACTAGTTTTTTAAAATCTGTGTCCTATTTTAGAAAGTAGAGTCTAGGAGGACAGGGCCTAGAACAGTGCCTAATTCCCATTCAATAAAGAGTACTGGAAAAATTGGACAGGCATGTATAGAAGATTGAAACAGGATCCACACACCTCTCACCACTCACAAAAATTAATTCACAATGTATAGCAGACTTAAACCTAAGTCATGAACTATAAAAATCATGGAAGAAAATGTTGGAAAAACGCTTACAGACATTGGCCTAGGCAAAGAATTTATGCAGAAGACCCTAAAGGCAATCACGATAATAACAAAAATTAACAAATGAGACCTGATTAAATTCAAAAAGTTTCTGCAGATCTAGGGAAACAATCAATAGAGTGAGTCAACAAACTCCAGAATGGGAGAAAATACTTATATGCTATATATTCAATAAAAGGCTTGTAACAGAATGTATAAAAAACTCAAGTAATTCAGTAATAAGAAATAAAAAATAAATAAAGAAGTAGACAAAAGACCTAGCAGAAAATGTTCCAAAAAAGATGGACTACTGGCCAATAAACATGTAAAAAAAAAAAAGTGTTCACTGTCTCTAATTGTCAGGGAAATGCACATCAAAACTACAATGAGATATCACCTAATCCTAGTGAAAATGACTTTTACCAAAAAGTCCTGAAATAATAGATGATGGCATGAATGTGGTGAGAAGGAACACTTATATACTGTAGATGAGACTGCAAACTAGTACAACCTCCATTGAAAGTCATATGGAGATACCTCAAAGAACTAAAAGTATACTGACCATTTGATCCAGCAATCCCACTACTGAGTATTGACCCAAAAGAAAAAAAGTCATTTTATCAACAAGACACATGTACTTGGATGTTTACTGCAGCACAATTCACAATTACAAATATGTGGCATCAACCTAAGTGTCTGTCAATACATGAGTGGATTAATAAAATGTGGAATGTGTGTACCATGGAGTACTACTCAGTCATCAGTCATTAATAATAATGATGGACTATACCTTTTGTAACAACCAGGAAGGAACTGAACAAAAACAATGATCAGATCATTAACTGAAGAAAATCATTTGAAAAAATTAATCACCTAATTAGAATCTAAACTTTAAAAATTTAGGAATATAAGAAAATTTCCTTCACCTAATAAAGGTATATGCTTAGATATGTGTAATATATGCCTTTATATATAAATATCATACTTAATGGTGACAAACTATACATTTTCCACATCATTGTGGAAATAGGCAAGAATGTTCTCTTTCTTCATTCCTATTCAACATTGTACTAGAGGTCCAGCTAGACAAAGAAAAAAGAGAACTAAAGAAAATTAAAAAAAAAAAAAAAAGAAGAAGAAGAAGACTATCTTTATTCAAAGATAACATGATTCCCTGTGTAGGTAACCCTAAAAGTTAACAAAACCTCCAAGAGAAATTAATGGATATAGGAAGATCACTAGATATAAACTCAATAGCCAAAAAATCAATTGCTTTTCTATATATCAGAAAAGAAAAATTAGAATTTTAAATTTTAAAATACCATTTCAAATATCAATAAAAACATGAAATTCTTACACAAAAATGTAATCCTGCCCACACAGCCCCAAATAATTTAACATTGTAAAGATGTTAATTCTTCTCAAGTTTATACACAGATTTAATATAACCTCAAATTATTTGCAAGCTTATTTGAAGATACTGACAAACTGATTTTAACATATATATGCCAGAAAAGGAAGCAGAAATACTGAAAAAAAGAACAGAGTTGGAAGACTCAGACTACACAATCTTAAGATCTACTATAATACTATAGGAATCAAGACACCATGATATTAGAGAAAGAATAGACACATCAATCCAAAGAAATACACTTACACAGATAAAGTCAAATGATATATTTACAAAGTCAGAAAGGCAATACAATGGAAGAGGTCATTTCAGCAAATAGTGCTGGAATAATTGAATGTCCAAAGAAAGAAAGAGAAAGAAATAAACAAAGGAAGGAAGGGAGGGAGGGAAGGAGGAAAGGAGGAAGGGAGGAAAGAAGGGAAGAAGGGACAGAAGGTGGACAGGGAGAAAGAGAGAAAGAAAAAGAAAAACAACAAAGGAACTAGAAAAAAACACATCATATCTAGCACAAATATTAACTCAAAATGTACCATACATCTAAATATAAAATTCAAAATTATAAAACTTCTGGAAATGACATAAGAGGAAACCTGGGGTCAATAATGAATTTTTACATACAATCCAACAACAAAAGCACAGTACATGAAAGAAAAAAAATTACAAGTTGAAATTTATTGTTTTAAATGCTCTTCAAAGAACACCATTAAGGGAATAAAAAGAAAAGTCACATCACAGACTAGAAAAAAATATTTAAGAATCACAAATCAAGCCTGGTACAGTGGCTCACACCTGTAATCCTAGCACTCTGGGAGGCTGAGGCCGATGGGTTGCCTGAGCTCACTGGTTTGAGATCAGCCTCAGCAAGATAGAGACTCCATTTCTAAAAATAGCTGGGTGTTGTGGTGGGCACCTGTAGGACTAGCTACTTGGGAGATTGAGGCAAGAGAATCACTTGAGCTCAAGAGTTTGAAGTTGCTATGAGCTATGACACCACAGCACTCTACCAAGGGTGACAAAGTGAGACTCGGTCTCACATACACACACAGAAAAAAAGAATCACAAATCAGATAAAGGACATATATATAAAATATGCAAAAGAATAGTAAAACCCTGTTAAAACTTGACAGTAAGAAAAAAAAAACAATTAAAAATGGGCAAAGGATCTGAACAAATAACTTACCAAAGAAGGTATGCATATGACAAACAGCATATGAAAACATCTTCAGTATCATTTGTCATTAGGAAAATAGAAATTGAACAACAGTGACATTCTACTGTATACCCACTGGAATTTTTGAAATCCAAAATCTGACAGCATTAATTACTGATGAATATGTGATGTGGAGCAACAGGAACTCTCATTCATTGCTGGGGGGGGATGCAAAATGGCAGTTTCTTTTCTATTTTATTTTATTTTATTGAGGAACACAATCTCACTGTGTTCCTAGAGTAGAGTGCAGTGAGAACATAGCTCACAGCTACCTCAAACTTTTTGGATAAAGCAATCCTATTGTGTTAGTCTCCTAAGTAGCTGGGACTATAGGTGCCTGACACAACACCTGGCTAATTTTTCTGTTTTTATCAGAGACGGAGTCTTGCTTTACTCAGCCTGGTCAAACTCCTGAGTGCAGGCAATCTACCAGCCTAGCTTCCCAGAGTGCTAGGATTACAGGTGTGAGCCATCACTCCTGGCCCATTTGGTAGTTTCTTACAAAGCTAAACATAATTTTACCGGCAATTGCTTTCCATTTTTATCTATCTGATTTGAAAACATGTACATGAATGTTTATATTACCTTTATACATAATCACTAAAAATGAGAAACAACCAAAATGTATTTAAATAGGTGAATAAATAAACAAATTTTAGTATATTCACATAATGGAATTCTATTTAGTGCTATACATGTATGACGATGACCAATCAATCCATGAAACAACATGGATGAATTTTAAATGCATATTGCTAAGTTAAAGACACCAATCTGAAGGGCAATATATTATTATATGATTTGATTTATATAGCATTCTGAAAAAAGGCAAAAGTATAGAGAAGTAAAACAATTAGTGGTTCTGGAGGCCTTCAGGTGTAGGAAGGGTTAATTTAGTGAAGTCCAAAGATTTTTTCAGTGAAGTAACTATTTTATATGATATATAATGGTAGGTACATAATATCATGCCTTTGACAAAATGCATATAATTTTTCACTACAAAAAGTAAAACTTAATTATGCTAACAAACAAGTAGAATCAAAAAAATCTGTGGTCCTGGGATGAAATACAGCCTGTGCAAATGAATCTGTCTGTATTACAAATAGGTGATATGATTTCACTGAAGAGGATCACAGGAAAAGGTTCTGATGTAAGTAAATTTAGGAATCTGGAAATTGTATGAAAATAGAAGAAAAAGAAACTGTACATAAGCAGTGGACTCTAGTTGGTAAGGTAGGTTCTCACAGGGTCCAAGCTGAAAATCCTGTAACCCTTATAAGCGTATACTGGGATTTAATAAATGAGTAAGTGGATGGCAGATGGTGAAGTCAGGTTTCCTACTGTCGGAGTGGGAGTTTACAGATTAGCAAGGAGAGAAGGATCCATGTGGTAATGGATTGGAGTCGGTGACATCAGTATGAACTCATGTTCAACTTAACCTAAATACAAATGGAGAGATATGGAAATATTTATAGATATGTGTGCATACATGGGTTAGTATGTGCATATACATTTCCAAACTCTTTTAGACTACTCAACACCCAGATTTTAGTTTCTAATATCACGTTTTAATAAACGGAATCATAAAATAAGTAAAAGAGAAAAGGACCAGGGCTCTTTGGAGAAATGGATGACTCTAGGCCTGGGGGATGGAATACATGAGCATCATTTAATGCAAAAAAATAAGGAAGGGCCATATTCTCTCTCTCACACACACACTGATACACACTGATGAAGGGAAGTCAAAGAAAGAACAGGAGCCAACTGAAAAAGGTCCCAATGGCTAAAGCTGGAACAATTCAAGCAACAAAACAAATAACATAGGATTGGATTACATAATTTATACAATAACGCAAAACACATTTTAAAAAAGCCCATGATTCCATACGGATCTAAACACATGATTGAATTAATAAACAGGTGGAAACAGACAAATGACTAATAGAAAAAAATTCCAGATATTTGATACAGATACTGCTTTATCAAGGAGATGGAGCATAATGCCTCTCTTCATAACTGTGGATTGTACAGAATGATTGATAGCAAAAAGAGTAATAACAGTGGAAAAACCTAACAAACACAGCCTCAACAAGAGGATCAAGGTTAACATCTGCAGTGTGAGTCATGTTGAGGGTATATTTGCATGCTATGATTTAACAAAAGAGGCACTTCGTGTCTTGGGCTTTCTCCCAAAAATAAGTAGTAGCAGTCTATTCATGAAAAAAGATATTATTATACCAATCCAAACTGATTACAAAATATCTGGCCAATTCATGTATTCTTCAAAACTATCAAGATAATTGCAAAGAAGAAAAGACCAAGAAATTGTCATAGTGAAAAGTATCCCATGGAGACATAACTGCTAAATGTTAATGTGGTATCCTGGATAAGATCCTGGGATAGCAAAAAAAAAAAAAAGAAATTTGAATATTGAATGAATATTTGAAAAATATTTCATGCTAATGTATGAGAAGGGAAACTGGGTATGGGGCATAAGAATTCTCTGTACTGTCTTTGTAATTTTTTAATAAATGCAAAAATTTTCTAAAATGAAAAATTTTATTAAAAAATACTTTGCCCCACTGGTATCCCTGGAAATTAAAGCACAAATTCAAAACTCAACAGAATATACTTTCAATTTTCTGGGAACTAATTATTCCCATTCTCATTTCCAAGCTAATTATTAAACCCAATAACTTAGAGAAGAGGTTTAAAAGAGATTTACTTTAGAAGTCTCTATAGTTTTAATTAGAAACTCCAATATGCATACAGTGTTACAGATTGTGTGTTCTTTTTAAATTATTATAAAGGGCTAACCAAAAGAAAGGGGCAGGAAGTCAAATCTCATTTAATGTGAAGTAAC
This sequence comes from Galagoides demidoff, assembly GCA_963574575.1. Classification (NCBI taxonomy): domain Eukaryota; kingdom Metazoa; phylum Chordata; class Mammalia; order Primates; family Galagidae; genus Galagoides; species Galagoides demidoff. The sequence goes on from CAUYQV010079120.1 coordinate 81,808, forward strand.
ACCCTGATTTAAAGAGTCCTCTTAGATACATTTTTATACAGTGTACTGCATTCAATAATGTCCTCCAAATACTCAAGTTCACCGGGAACCTCAGAACGTGACCTCATTTAGAAATAGTCTTTGAAGACATAATTAGTTGAATTAGGATGAGGTCACGTCAGATTTAACAGACACACACACACAGAACATCTGACGTCAGCAGCAGAGCTTATAGCATAAAGCAGAGAACAGCAATTTGCAACCACCGGAAGTTAGGGAGAAGCAGGGAAGAATCCTCTCCCTGGAGCCTTCAGAGATTAACATGGCCTTGCCAACACCTTGATCTCAGCCTTCCAGCTTCTGGCACCATGAGAGAATAAACTTCGGTTGTTTTGCACCACTTGGTGGTAACTCAGAAAATGATTACACGCCAATTTTCAAGATGGGGTACATCCCAGGTTAAAAAGATGGTTGTGTCTTTTTCAAAGCTAATTCTACATGTTGTGTTTCTTCTTTCCCTACCAGTACCAGGATGCCCAGGGGTACAAAAATATTAAATTGGACACTTTTCTTCTTAAACTTCAGGCAACTTTACATTGTCATTTTCTTCTTTACTTAGATCTGTCTCTTTTTCTTATCTCTGACTAGCAAATTGGGCTATTTGGATGAAGTAATTTCTATTTAATTAAAATTTTTTTTCATAAGTGGATTATTTTTTCTCTAAACCCAAGAGCCTAATTTCAGCTTGTTAACCTCATTATCTTCATGAGGTCACTCTGGTTAAATTCTAACTTCTCTGATATACCTTCTTGACCAAAAGTAAAAATACACACCATTCGAGCATATTAGTGATTCTGTTCTAATTAAACTTTTTATCTAAAGTTAATATGGCAGAGAAGAGGAAGCTTTTTTTTTTTCTTTTCTTGCAGTTTTTACAGGGTCTTTTTTTCATCCTAGTCTTCCTGATGTGATCTTTTATTTCTCAAATCCATAACTTGCTATTCCACGATAATTTGCTGGGAAAAAGTCAAGCCTAATTTTCCAGGACTAAGAAAATAGGGCCTTGAAAATAGCAGTACTTTCCCTTAAAGTCATTCTTATTCCCTGGCCTAAAGAACTGTTAGATATATGAAGAAAAATAGGAAATAAATGAGTTTTTAACTGTGAGGAAAAAAAGAGACAGTCTTCTCAGTCAGTTACTTGAGTTCCTAGAGTAGAAAAGTGATTTCACAGTTTTGGTAAGGCAGAATCACTACAAAGTTAAAAAAAAAAAATTATTTTTTTTTAAATTTAAGATGGGGGTGTGGGATGGAGACTTTCACAACAAAAGGAACATCTGTGAAGTCCAGAGCACACTTTGTCTGTGAAGCCAGAAACAATAGCAGTTAAATAACCAGGTGACATTAAGATTCCTGATAATTCAGACCATTATTTTTACAGAAAAATAATTGCAGTAACCTGCTTAGGACTTTCTTCTGTATATTTTTGAGGAAAAAATCAGATTGGCACTAACAAAATGAGGCCTGACAAACGAGAGATACATTCAGCAACTCCTAACTCCCCAGGTGACAATCCTACTTTTGCTATCCAAATCTTTTCTGAATTGCTTATATTCATGACAAGCCATAAAAACCAATTTCTTTCTTTGTATGCCTGTGGGTCAACATTTATTTGGTACTGTATTTGTATACAATACAATTCAAAGTAAGCTACAAGTGCTCGATATTAGAATTCAGGCAGAATATGCATCAGTAAACACTTTGCAGGGTCAATCAGTAACAATTGCAGGGTCTGTGGACTCAGACTAAGTATCAGAACTCATTTCCGTGTATGCTTGGAATGGATAAATACAAGTAAGGACGATTCCGGCTGCTGTCCATGAGTAAAGTCAGACAAGAGTCATTATTCACACTTTGTCAATAGTCCACTCCTCACTTGTTTCTTTTGGGATTCCCAGGAAGTATTTTCACAAAGAGATTTTCTTACAGGAGGGTCACCACTGAGGTTCTCAACCCCTGGTACTGGTCCGTGGCCTGGCTAGAACCGGCTGCCCAGCAGGAGTGAGTGCGAGGCTTGGCTGAATCCACCGCCTCTGGGATGCTGGATCCCATCCTGGCCTGAGCTCCCCGCCCCTCAGAGGAGCTCAGGGCCCTGATGTAAACCACACTGCGCGGGCGAGGAAGCTAAGTTGAGGGCTCCTTACGAGACCCTACTGCCCTGCTCACCTCACCCCTGGTCTGTAGAAAGACTGTGTTCCACGAAGCAGGTCTCTGATGCCAATGAGTTTGCTGACCGCTGGTTTACCAGGTATACTCGCTCAGGGGGGAAATACAAAGAAGCCCGGGAGGCCGCAAGGCACACCGCCCTGGGCAGAGGAAGACTGGAGCCGCGCTGCGGGTCCAACCCTGGCCTCAGCTTCAACCTGCCATGTGGTTGCAACACAACCGTCTCCAGTGGGGCCTTGAGGCAGGTCTGATCCTTCAAAGATGTGCCAAGATGAGGAAAAGGAGAAGGGCATTTGTAACGCTGGGCTGACGAAGGGCTGGAGGTAGACTGCTCCTGGGAACACGGCTTAACATTAGGCCAGGCAACTCCCCGGGGAGGGAGAGGGACTCGGCCTTGGCTGCCAGCGGCTGGGGGTGGAGTCTCAGTCCTGGAGAGGGGACGCGAGGCCGCCCACCCAGCCTCGGTCACAGCCTGGCTGTGTTTGTTCCCAGCTTCTGTGTCTGCGTCTGCGCTTCCTGGTGCCACCACTACTTCCTGTTCAACCCCCTACAGCCAGGCGGCTGCTCAGGCTGCCTTTTCTCCTTTTGCCTTTTTTTCCTTCTCACCCTTTTGCAAACGTTGGTCCTGATGGTTTACCTCCTGTTCAAGTCCTTATATACCTCCGATGTTTCAGGGGTCCCTTGAGAGCCTCATGTCAACCCAGATTAGGGTGACCAGATTTTAACATTTGTAAAGTGGGACAACATGGCAGGGGGAGGGGGGGCGGGCAGGGGATGGGGCAGGGCAGGACCTGACAACAATGCAAACTTTAATAAGCAGTTCTCGATAATCACTTCTCAACAATTATTTGTTATATTACAGCTTAACATTATAAAATTAACAAAAATAATATAAAACTCATATTCTGATATAGCCACATGGCAGCCGAAAACCGTATATTCCCTTCCTGTTCTCCTGCCGGTTTGTGCATTCTTTCCAAAAATTGGGACTTTTTAAAAACTCCGCAGGATGCGGAACAAATTGTTAAAAAGTGGTACTGTTCCACCAAAAGTGGGACGTCTGGTCCCCCTAACGCAGCTGAATGTAGCAAATATGAGAAACCAACAACTAGTCATAACATGGGGAAGAGGACGTCCTGTTACCAGAGCGGATGCCGTCAGTGTCCCACCCATAATCCTACATCCTTACCATTTCACTTCACATTGGCCTCAATTCCAACTGCCCTTATATTTCTTTCCCTTATGGCTTTGTCTTTTTGCCAGGGCTATCTTCGCCAACCTGCTTGTAGACCAGTTAGTCCTGGAGAACCTAAACCCATGGCTGATGAAAACTGGTGCACAGGGCACCTCTGCCCCGTACTCCTCACCTGGAACCGTGCTGATCCCGGCTTGCTACTCTGCCTCTCGGGTCCCCCCCGCCCCCCGCCCCGGGATCAGGTTCCAGTTACCTGCACTAGTAACTTGCTTGACTTCAAATGTTATTGTAGGCATTCCTTTTCCTGTTTCACTTCTCCCTGATGAAGTTTTTTGAGATCTCCCAGAAATAATTTCAAGCAAATCCTTGTCTAAGGATATGCTTTTTGGATAACCCAACTAAGACAGTTATATCCATCCAAATGCCCACATGAGAATAAATTTTAGGCGATGGCTGAAAGGAGTGGTAATAGGGGAAAGAAGCAGAAGATGAATTTATTAATGAAGAAATCTAACAGTATTATAAAAGGGATGAAAGAAGAGAATAAATATGTATCAGAGGATGTGTTTTGTTAGAGCCAGCGTATTCCTTGAGTATCATTACAATGGGATTTACAGACAGCATGGTCATCATCTTCATCTCTAAAAAAAAATAAAATTTTAAATACTACAACACTTGAGTGCATCTCAGGGAGAAGAAGACAGATTTGTGCTGTAAACATTTGGTGTTTATTTATTGTGCACTGCATGCATCTCACTCATCATGGAATTCTCTCTCTCAGGTAACCCTTTTTTGTCTCCTCCTGTGAGGTGACAGCCTCCTCTCACTATAGAGTCCAAAGTGACAGGCTCTCCCTGCTCTGGACTATCAATGAACAGGCTAATCGGATACTTCCATCCTGGACTTTGAATCTTGAAATAACAGAATGATCCACAGAGTCCTGAGGTCATAGTCATCACAGTATCAGCAGCTGGATCAAAATCTTTCCTCAGGGTGACCTTGACTGTGGATCTTACAAAGGAGTCTTCTCAAACTTTCACCTCCTATACTTACCTTCCCAATAAAGTAGTCAATCTCCACCCAATTCCATAAATCCCTAATATCCCTTCAGTAAATGCCATTTTTCCATAGAGAGGCAAATTAATGCAGATATACAAGAGCATTACTAAAGGGAAAATTGGGAACTTTGGGATTGCCTGACCATGGTGGAGCAGTAGTCCACGGAACTGCTGCTAGTATTTCTGTGACACAACTTAGAGCTCCCTGTTGCTTATCATCACCAAGCCTGAATCTTAATATATTTCCAATATATTTCCTCAAAGTGCTTATTTTATTGTTCCCAATCAAATAATATATATGCTTTTAAGGGACGAATTCATACAGTATGTTTTATAATTTGCCCAGATTTGAATTTATATTTGTTTTATAATTCTGAAATGAAATATCATTTGTGTAAACTTAACCTGCACTTCAAATTTATGTTTTATAATTGCACATTTTCTGAATCTGTTCAACATTACACATTAAAAGAAAATTACATGTTTCTCATTGGTGGTTTATTTTAGTTACATGAAATAAACAGCCTGTGTGGAAGAAGTTGCTGAAGTCACTCATAAAGAACTATGAGGAAAATACTGTGAAAGTTAATTTAAACTACATATTTGAAGATCAAACTGAGGAAATGATTCCTCTGTAAAAGTTTTCAAAATAATGATTTTCAAATATATTCTCATTTTTAAAAATCAAAATTTATATTGCCTATTTTTTAACATAAAGATATGAGATCGTTTCTTTCTAAAATTAGGTAAGAAAAAACTGAAGGTTAAGTCACAGAGAAACATCTGTGTATTCACTCTCTAAATGTATTCAAATGTACCATGTTAATTGATCCAAGACATCTTCTACTCTGTTTTGATTATCTGCATGGTTTGTCAGGAAATGGAGTGGGAAAGCAAAGATTATTTGTGTGGTCATATTCATCTCCATTTTGAAACTGCTTGGTTTCATTTCTCTGAAAGAAATACCTCTGTGTTTCTTGAAAGACTTCTTCATTTAAATTCCAAAATGAAGTTTTTTCTGGGTTAAAAGGGGCAGCCGAAGAGACCTGAGTATAAAGACTCTACCTGGGGAGTATAGGTCCACACAATGATTCGATGTAAAGAGAAACTCAGCTATGCTATAGTCTGAATGTTTCTGTCTTCCTAAAGAAGATATATTTAAATTCTAACCCCCAAGGTGATGGAATAGGAGGTGGGGCCTTTGGAAGTTGATTAGATTCATGAGGTTCTATCCTCATGGATGAGTTTAATGTCCTCATTAAAGAGACCCCAGAGAGATGCCTTGCCTCTTCCATCATGTGAGAACACAGCTCCAAAGCACCATCTATGAGGAACAGACCTTCATCAGACAGCAAATATCACAGTGCCTTGATCTTGGACTTCCTAGCCAGAACTGTGAGGAATAAATGTTTGTTGTTTATATAAACCATCCAGTTTATGGTTTGTTACAGCAGCTTAAATGGACTGAGACAAACTATTTAAACACATCTGATTAATGTTCATGGAAACAAAATTAATGCCATTATTTATTTTCTGAGAAGTAAAAACATTAGCCCTTTTTATGTCTTGACCTCATAATAGAAAAGGAAGATTGGATTTTATAATTATACATTACTTACAACATGGTCTCTATCGGCCATAATAATGACAAACTACCAAAAGGTACAGTTGCTTTAACAGAGATCTGATGTGCTGCTTCTCAAACCAAATGTGGTTCTCCCTTAAACAACATGGGGGTTAGAGTCAGCAGACAGTTGAAAATCCATGTGTAACATTTGACTCCCTAAAAATTTTATGAATCCTTACCAACAACATAGTCAATTAACACATATTTTATAAGTTATATGTATTAAGTTCAGTATCTTTATAATAAAATAAGCTGGAGAAAATATGTTTTTAAGGAATCTTGGTCTATCTATGTTGCTATAGAGGAATATCTGAGGCGGGGTAAGGAAAAGATGTTTATTTGGCTCAAAGTTCTGTAAGCTGCCAAAAAACATGGTGCCAGCACCTGTTTCTGATGAGGGCTTCAGGCTGCTTCCACTCATGTCAGAAGGCAAAGCACAGCCAGCTGGCAAGAGAGGGAGGAGGGAAGAGAGGAGATCGATGCCAGTCTTTTTAATAACCAGACCTCATGGGAACTAACAGAGAACTAACAAGAACATCACTAAGCCATTCATGAGGGATCCATCCCCATGACACAAAAACCTCCCATTAGGCCCCACCTCAAACATTAGAAATTACATCAACATGAGATTTAAGGGGTCAGACAAACCATAGATTTTTTGTCATTTTCACATTCCAAAAGACAATCATCCCCTCCCAATATTATCAAAGTTCTGAATTCATTTCAGCATCAACTCAAGAAAACAAAGTTTCTTCTGAGATTCAGGGCAAGTTCCTTCTAACTATGATCTTGTAAAATCAAAAACAAGTTATTTATTTCCAGTATACGGTGGTGGAACAGATATTGGGTAAACATCCCTATTCCAAAAGGGAGAAATAGGCCAAAAGAAAGGAGTAACAGGCCCTAGACAAGTCTGAAACACAGCAGAATAGAAATTAAATCTTAGAGCTCCAAAATGACCTCCCTGAGTCCATGTCTTTTATGCAGATAACGCTGATGAGAAAGGTCGGCTCTTATGACATTGAAGAGTCCTATCCCTATGGCCATGCTGGACTCTGCCCTCACAACACCCCGTGGGGAATCTCTATTGGGACAAACCTACCCTCAGCAGTGCCTTAACAGTCTCTCTGCAGCATCCCTGGCTCCATCCCTGCAGCACCCTTCTGCTGGGTATCCAAGCTCTCCAATGCATCCACTGAAATCTAGGTGAAAGCTGCCAGCCTTACTCACCACTCTTACATTCTGAGTACCTGCAGACTAAGCACCATGTGGAAGCTGCCATGGCTTAGCACTGCTCACTGTGGAGCAGCAGCTTGAGCAGTACCTGGGGCCATTGGTCTAGAGCTCAATTCTGAACAGTGGTGCTGTGGAGAGCAAGATCCTAAGATGGTGCACGAAAGTGGCAGCCAGGGTCTGTTCCTTGAAACCATCCCACTTTCCTAGGGCCTATGATGAGAGGGGTGGCATTGAATTTCCAAAATGCCTTGGGACAATTTTCCCATTGCCTTGACTACAAGCACCTGGCTCCGTTTCAGTTATGCTAATGTCTTTAGAAAACTGTTACATCCACCTTCCCATACTTTTGGGTTCCTCTCCTGAAAACACTCATTTTTGATGGATGGACAGGCTGCAAATTTTCCAAATTTTTATGCTTTTCCCTTTTAATTATAAACTTCACCTTTAGAGCATTCATTTGCTTCCATATCTGATTATAAGCTGTTAAGAGCAGCCACCTCACTTCTTAAAAGCTTTGGTACTTAGACATTTCTTCCACCAGATGCTCTAGGTCATCATTCTAAATCCTCCCTTCCACAAATATATAGAGCATGGACACAGTGCAGCCAAGTTTCTTGCTACAACACAGCAAGGGTGGCATTTGCTCCCATTCCCAATAAGTTCTCTATGTCCATCCAAGACCTCATAAGCATGACCGTTAAAATCTATTTTTCTTTTCTTTTTCTT
>CAUYQV010079122.1:0-45959 GCA_963574575.1 Galagoides demidoff
TTTTCTTCCATTCTTGAGATACTTTGCTAAGAAGAATATGTTCCAGCTCTATCCATGTAAACATGAAAGAAGTAAAGTCTCCGTCTTTTTTAAGGCTGCCTAGTATTCCATGGTGTACATATACCACAATTTATTAATCCATTCAGGGGTCAGTGGGCACTATTGAAAGAAGTAAAGTCTCCATCTTTTTTAAGGCTGCCTAGTATTCCATGGTGTACATATACCACAATTTATTAATCCATTCAGGGGTCAATGGGCACTATTCCTCTACTAGGAATATATCCAGAAGGCCAAAAATCACTTTATAAGAAAGATATTTGCACTAGAATGTTTATTGCAGTCCAATTCATAATTGCTAAGTCATGGAAGACTTTACTCTTCTATGGTTACATGAATGGAGCTGGAAAATATTCTCAGGAAAGTATCTCAGTAATGGAAAAAAATATCCAATGTAGTCAGCACTACTATGAAACTAATTTCTAATCACTCACACTTTCATATGAAAGATGAATCATAACTATAGCCCAGGATGAAGGAGGGAAGGGGAGAGGGGAGGGAAGGGGAGAGGGAAGGGAAGGGAGTAGGATGGTTCAATAGAGGGAGGGTAAATGGGGGGACCACACCTATGGAACATATTGCAAGGGTACATACAAGTCAAATCTATCAAGTATTGAACACAAATGTCTTAACACTGTGATTAAGTAAAGGAGGGGAAAGATATGTTAATTAGTTGGATGTAAGCACTCCAATTTGTACAAAAAATCAACACATTGAATTCCACAGAGGCATAAATGTATTCATGATCTATGTGTATATAACTTACTAAAAAGGAAAAAAAAGTATGTGATATTCATACATGCTGAAAAGTACTCAGATGATTATTTCAACACTAGTTGATACTTTGATATTCAGCCCCTTGAGACTACCAGAAAATCAATTCAGTATTTTGTTATTTATGGGAAATACTTGGCTGTGTCTCCTTGTATCAAAGTGACTACAATCAACAATAAATTAGGGCATGATTTAAAATGACAGTACTGTCTTTAAAATGAAAAGGTGGATCTGGTTATCTCTCAAATCTCATCATCAGATCATGTCTCCTCTTCATCCTCCTAATTTATTTATGATTTAAATGCAGAAGGTTTTCCTGCATGCACAGACTAAACTTGAGAATCATTTGTATTTATGTTAACCTTTTTGTTTCAGTGACAAGTTTATTCAATATGAACACATACTCCTTAGTATAATTCATTTTAATTAACACAGTGTGATTTAACTGACACTGTGATTACTTACCAATTTAAACTTTCTAAAGCCATACTTGGTTTACCATAGATTTTCAGGTTAGAATAAAACTATATTGAATGTCTTTGGTAGATAAAAGTTATCTTGCCTGGATAAAAGTTATCTTGCCTCTTGCTGCAAAATATGGTCTTACAAATTCATTTTTTAAAAGTCAGAAATTATATAAAAATATGGAGAATAACTAAATATAGTTTATTCAAAAAATAGTAGTAGTTTTTCCTAACTCATGCTTTCCATGCATTCTTTTTATCTCTAGTCAGTGGTTAACAATAAAGATATGATTGCTGCCTTAGTGAAAATTATAGGATGGTGGAGAAAGGGGAGGAAGGAACAGGATTGAGGAACTAACCATGCAAATAAATAACTTTATGCTTAATTCTGTCAAGTGCCAGGAGGGAATGGGGCCAGAGCTGAATGCTGAATTACATGTGGATATTACCAAGATGAAGAGTAAAGGAAAAGCATTTCAGGCTGAAAGAAGAGGGCACCTAAAAGGTCAGGAGACTATAGACTTGGGTATGTTTTAGGAAATGAAAAATAGTCAGTATAGCATATGAGTAAATGAGATGGCTAAAAAGGTGGCAGGGACTAGGTCATGACAAGTCCTTTAACCGAGTTAGGGATGTTGAATTTTATCTTCAGTGTTATAGTGGAGGATGTGAAATGTGGATTTAAATTTGGAGACATCACCCATCTTATAATGGAGTATCACCTGTGCAGGTAATGAGTTGCCTGGTGATTGAAGGAGATCTATTAAGAGACTATTGCAGGATTCCAGAGAAGACATATTGAGAATTGGAAGCTGGGAGTTGTAATAGAGATGAAGAGAAAAGAGAAGATTAGATTTGGGGATCAAAAATTTAGCTTAATTTTGGAGGGTGAGTCAGAAGTTGAGATTTTGCAAAAGATGTAGAGGTCAAGTCTGTGACTACGCAAATGGACCTGGGAGTTCAGATTAGGATTTGTTGCCTTGGAATGGCTTCCAGTGGTTCAGTGTGTTCCATCCTGTGATGTTCCGAGAAATTGCGTTTTCTGTTGTTCTCTCCCAGGGTTGCCTCCTCTGGGACTGTGCTCTGGACAGTGTGCCTGCACCCCATGCCCCAGTTGTCTTGCTGGGTTCAGCCCCCTGCTGCCTGCCCTTGCATGGCACCCAGCACGCTGCCTCAAAGCACTGCGTTTATCTTTTTTTCCCCAGTGCCTGGCACCATCCATGGTGCCTTGTAAATGAAGTGATCTAACATGAAACTCCGTAGTGTTTTATCTCACTTGTGATGAGCATCCTACAGCATCAGAACACCTCTTCAAGGAGCACTCTTATCTGCTGTTTTCACTGACCTCCCAACCAACTTCTCTTAAAGTTAAGCAGTTCATGTGATCTCAGACACGCCTTTATAAGCTCAATATTTAGAAAGCAGTCATCCACTCTCTCCCAGGGAGGATGTTTTTTTTCTTTCATTCAAATTTCTGGTCTGTTTTAAGTATCACTTACTACTGGGGATAACATCCCTCAGGGAATTTACTTAGGTTCTACAAGTACAAAAAGCCAAGTCAAGTATTTTTAGGTGCTAAGAAACTTAAGTGTAGTAACTGCCTCTGGGCAACCTCAACCCTAATGATTGGCTAATTGAAAATCAAGAGCATTAAACTCTTCCTTACTGATAAGGAAACCAATTTCTGTGTTGACAGTGCCTAAGGGGCTTTCTGAGGGTGCTTGAGACACTTTACACATGCTAAACGGAATTTAGCAAACTTGACTTTCTCTTTCTGTTTCTGGATTGGTGATAAAATACATGTAATGATTACTCTGGCGGGAAGTATTACTTGTAGTCCTGTGCTTTATCAGTAATCTATCGTCTGTAAAGCTGTTGTCACAGTCAGATACTTTTATATTTAATGAAGCAAATGTAATGAGAAATCAAAGAGCTATTCCATCATAGTACTGCTTTAAATTACTTATTACAATCTTAAGATATGGTTTGTGGTAGATAAAATTTAAGAAAACCCAAACAAGCAAAAAATTAAGATCTAAAAAGTCAGTGGAAATTTAGATGCTACGACAACATGGCAAGATTTGGATAAGAAATAAAATAAACCCACATGGAGGTGATGTTGTTCCGGAGTGCAGGGCAGGCGGACCCAGGGTGGGAGGATGTGGCCCAGTAGAAGCCAGTGAAGCCTTGCTACTCAAAATACGGTCCATGGACCAGCATCATTGGCATCACTTGGAAGCACATTACAGATATGGAATGAGCTCATGCAGGATCAGCTGAGTCAGACCCTGCATTTTAATAATATTCCAGTTGATACATATGCAGATTTAAGTTTGAGAAGCACTGGCCTTTCCAAAGAGCTTAACAGTGGCCTTTAGGAATGTGAGCACAGTGTGGTTTAAGAGAAGCAGATAAAATGTGATTGTAGGTGAATTATGTAAAAGACTGGTAAAGACAGTCAAATAGGGGCAGAAATGGAGAGAGAGAGATACTTAGAAAAGCACAGAGGGACACAGAGAAAGGCCTCAAGAGTAGCAGAGAGAGGAACAGAAAAACAAAACAGAACCAGCTAAAAAGAGAGCAAGACCCAAGCACTGGGAAGGGCAGGCTGCGACGTTCAGAACTGTTGGAAAAATACGTTTGCCTGGATGGAAAAGGAAAAAAAAAATATTTTCTGTATATGAGTTACTTATAAACAAGTTTGGAATATTTACAGCTAATAGGATGTTAAGCAGAAAATAGTGTACTCAAACCAGTATTAAGAGCCATACCATTATTTATCAAGGAGAGTAGTACATGAGTAGTATCTTAGTAAAAATCCTAAGTATCTTTAAGTAATTTAAGCACATTCCTGAAAGCCTATGTTTAAACTACTTATTAAGATAGCATAATCCAGAAGTGAAATGCAAGATCTTTAAACTTACCGTACATTTCCTAAGAATAAAAACTGTAGGAAAAGGTGGTTTTACGAATAAGCAGGGAATCATCCCAGAGGGTCATTTGGAAGTCACTTAGTCTATCCCTCTGACTTTTAGTTTAAATTATCTGAAGGTAATTTGTTGCAGTAAAAGATGTTCAGAGGAAAAGATTATCCAGCCTCCATCATCAGTATAACTCATGTGTATTAGCATATGTTAACACAGAGTTACTGCTTTAATTTACGTAAATCCTGCTCTACAGACTAATTCTTCCATTTTACATCCTAAGTGATAAGAGAGAAGCTATTTTTTATACAGCAGCTCGCATGTTTGAAGACTGTTAAGTGGGACCTAATTTTTAATAAGGTACATCTGACGTGTACGCTTTTGAGTGTAACAAGACAATTTTTAATCTCAGTCTCTTAGTGTCTACAGTGGAAATTGTGGCTTTAGTCACATTTTAAGCCATGTCGTATTTAACCTAAGGTTTAAATTGAAGTTTTAATAGCACGTATGACATTTTCCACTTGTCAGGAGATATAAAAGTTTATGATCAAGTTATTTAGTATGCCTGGGTGAGGACATTTTAAATCTTATCCAGTAAATGATGGAGCGAATTTAGAATAAAAGCCGGAAAGTTAAGAAGAAAATGGGAAAAGACATTCCCTCAACGCAAGGATTTACATAGCTTCTGTCTCTCCCTCTCTACTGCCCTGTATACCTTACCAGGTAGTACTGTACTATATCTGGACTTAGGAACACTAAGTTAGCCTTCTATCAGATTCTCATCTCAGTCAGACGCTGGACAAATGGATTAGGAGCCAGTATTTTTGTGGAGGGACACTTTGATCATGTAATTTAGCATTGGTCAGAGCTGCCCCAGGTGTTCTCACATGGAAGTGTAGGAACCTCCCAAGGAATTCTTGGGAAGAAAGAAGTGATGGGCCAAACCCGACAGGAGACATGTTTACTTGACCACTGCATCGAGGACCTGGGAACCGCTGCCTTTCTCTCCCCTCCTTCTTTCTTTTGCTTAAAATCACCCAAAATGAACCTAAAATTCTGTGTTCACTAACTGTGACCTTGGTAAGCAATAAAGTCAATTCCTTAACATTTTTCTTTTTCTTTACGTCTTTTCCTTTTAATAAAGTAATTACTACTTAGGTTTCTATATTGTTTTAGATGAAACGAGTCTTTCTGGACCATATTGGTTATAATTCTTAAAGTCTCCCCATAATTTTAATCATGAACTCTAGGTAAACATTTCTTATGATCTATTCTAAGAGGTTTTTGTTGTTGTTGTTGTTTTTAACATGAGGGGTTCTTTTACTGATACAAGGGCTCTTATCCATACAAGACATTGCCGAAACGCTTTGTAGATAGATACAGTTAATTCTGTCATTAGGTTAAAACAAACTATTTCCAATGAACCCAATAAATATTCATTTAGCATAGCACTGTGACATGGCTGAAATTATTTAGCGCCTCTGTTTCAGTTCTCTCACCTATAAAAGGAAGATATTAATTCCACTTATCTTTTATTAATTCCACTTACCTTATAGAGCTACAGGCTGGGGTACTATCTGCAGTCTGTCAGGAACAGGGCCACACAGCCGGAGATGAGCAGTGGGGAGGGAAGCTTCCTCTGTGTTTACACCCGCTCCTCATACATAGCTCACATCACCTCTTGAGCTCTGCCTCCTGTCAGACAAGCTGTGACATTTGATTCTCCTGGGAGCATGAACCCCACTGTAAACTGCACATGTGTGCTCCTGATGGGAATCTAACGCCCAGTGATGGGACATGAGGGGTAATGCTCTGGAATCATATTAAAAGCATCTCCTCCATCTTGGTCCATAGAAAAAGTGTCTTCCATGAAACCAGTTCTTCCATGAAACCATGGTGCCAGAAAGGTTGGGAACTGCTCGTACAGAGATTTGGGAAAGATTAAAAAAATTGACACATGTAAACAGCTTTGACCTGCCTGGCCAGTCAGCAAGCACTATTATACCATCTGCTATTTAGTTCTGGGCACATTATAGAGTTGATTCCTTCCATGTATATGGTTGCAAAGAATGTATCTCTTCATTTCAAAGAGGCAAATACTGAAAAACTAACCCCATTTAAAAAGGCCTTTCTCTTGCTTGGGTCAGTCATCTTTTCATGTACAAGTTGATTTAAAATCCATATAAATATTTGTGAAAAGACATGTATGCTGAATAGGATAGTAGGTGGTCTGTCTTTTATGACAAATATATTTTTGAGGTCTCTAAAGTTGCTGTTATTGGTAATGGCTGGCATTTATATGTTTCATTGTGGCCTTTCTCAAAATATGTTCCAGTGATTATTTCTTTGGATTATTAAAAGTAATCTGGAAATATATCTTAAACAAACTTTCAACAATTTATTTTTTGTTAAACTTTAAGATCTTTATGATATCAACAAATGATATAAAATACAAGTAAAGAATTTTAATTATTGCAGTTCTCATCTTTATGTGAACTACAAGAATATTTTGCACGAATAGTCTGACATCATTCTGGAGAAGTTATAATTTCGACAGTACCTGTATCTTAGACTTGGGTGTGTGTTTATTGTTATGGTTGCTTTGTTTCAAGACTGTAAGAGTAAGAATAGAATTTTCTGTTTCCATTTTGTCTTCCAGGGATGTTCTCTTCTCTACCCTTAGCTTGTTGAAGGTCATAACAGGGCTCCATTCAAATTCTTGACATAAGCAATTCAAATATGATGCTTTACCAAAACTTTGCAAAGAGATACTTAGTAGCACATGTGGCTTTACCCTTCTTTCTCACTAATTGCCTGTTACTCTGACTGTAATAACCTTGATCTCAGCTTTGGAAACTTTGCCTTTTATAATAGATATAATTTTCTTTTGCAAACAATTGACATCATTGACCTTTTTTTTGTGAAATAGTCTCATTCTCAGAATTTCATGGTACCCACATATGTCAAAATTGCATCCTACTTCATGTAACCAAATATAAGACTTTTAACTACAAAGGTTTAAATTTGATGCTGGAGATGGGCCATGCAGAGAGTATTAGGTGTAGTGTTTCTGTTTGATTTTCCTCTTATTTAACTGGCTGCATCTTTCTTGGCCTATAGCTGAAATGTTTGTTTCTCAGGAATTTGCTATAGGTCCTTTTCTTTTTGCTCTATAATTTACCCGGGATGAGCAGTATTTATCAATTATCCCAGCTGCTTTCTTTTATGTTTTTTGGTTTGTTTCTCCATGTAACTTTTTTTTAAAATTTTAGATTAGTATTAGGGTACAGATGATTAGGATACATTGTTTGGATTTCCTAGGTAAAGTCAGGTTGTAGCTGAGCCCCTAACTCAGGGGATGTGATTTATACCCACACATTGTGCAACTTAGGTTAAGACCACACCCCTCACTCTCCTTACTCCCCTTTCCCCTTTCTGTCTCCCCCCCCCATTTGAATTTACTTGTGCTTTTCTTTCCTGTAAGCATATAGTTGTTTATCTGTTGGTTTCATATTAGTGTTGAATACATTGGATACTTTCTTTTCCTGGTGATACTTTGCTAAGAAGAATGTGTTCCACTTCTATCCAGGTTAATACAAAAGATGTAAAGTATCTATCTTTTTTTTTTGCTAAATAATGTTTCATGGTATACATATACCACAGTTTACTAATCCATTCGTGCGTTGATGGGCACTTGGGTTGAATCCACATCTTGGTGATTGTGACTTGAGCTGCAATAAACATTCTAGTGCAAATGTTCTTAAGGTAAAATGATTTTTTTTTTCTCTTGGGTGGATACCTAGTAATGGGGCTGTCGGATCAAATGGAAAGTTTACTTGTAGCTCTTTGAGGACCCTCTGTACTTGTTTGCAATTTCGTCAGCAGTGTAAAAATGTTCCCTTCTCTCCACATTCATGCCAGCATCTGCAGCTTTGGGGTTTTGTGATGGGGGCTGTTCTTGTTTGCAGCTGGGTGATATCTGGAAGTGGTTTTGATTTGCAGTTCTCTGATTAGAGAGGATGAGCATTTATCATGTGTTTGTTGGCCATTCATCTGTTTTCTTAAGTCATGTATCTGGTCAAGTCTCTTGCCCACATATAAATGAGATTGTTTGCTCTTTTATTAATTAGTTTGAGTTCTGTATAAATCCTAGGTATCTATTTGTCAGATTCATAGTATGCAAGTACCTTTTCCCATTCTGAAGGCTGTCAGTTTGCTTTACTTGTACCCTTAGCCATGAAGAAGCTTTTTAGTTAGATCAGGTTCCATTTATTTATTGTTGGTGTTGCTGCAGTTGCCAAGGGGTCGTCTTCATAGAATCTTTACTTAGGGTGATAGCATCCAGAGTGATCCGCCTACTTTCGTCTAGAATTTTTATCGTTTTCTATTTTAAATTGAAACCTTTTATCCAGCGAGAGTCAATTTTTGTAAGTGGTGAGAGATGTGGGTACAGTTTCTGTCTTCTACATGTGGCCAACCAGTTATCCCACTCTTATGTAGAATGAAATTGTGTTTTAAAATTTATACTAAATAGCAGATATTATGCATAGGTATTTAAAAATATTTGCATCTTGATGTACATCAATAGAAATGAGCATGCTTTTCCTAAATTGTTAAATTACATTTGCAGGAAAGAACAAGGGTCTAAGTTTATCACTGTGTTTGCTTCAATAATCCAACATGCACTGGTTGACCATCAAGGAAAAGGAATGACAACATAGAACCATGAAAAAATTTAGAATTCAAATTTTCTTGTAATATTAATTTAAAAATTAAAACCAACTGCTTTTAATAATCAATCTTGATATAAATACTTAAAAACATGTATTTTTGTGTAAATATAGAATAATTAAGTATATTAAATATTTAGAAATTATTAGAATACTCTTTCTGCCTTTGCTTCAAGTAAGACACAAAATTCAGAAATGAGAATGTCACAGTCTCCTAGCATTGGTGCCGACTTCTTTTGACGGACTCAGTTGTAGTGATAACCATTTTGAAGCTACAACAGTTAGTGCTCCTTAAGAGAATTAGCAAAGGTTATGAATTTGACTAAGTAGTTCTGGGTTCAAAGGGACTTTATTGAACCCAGAAAAGATGCACACATACACAAACAGAAGACCTATTTTTATATGCCTATATAGATTCAGTTATAGCTCCTTTTTAATTTTTTAATGTTTTAAGAATTTCAAATAAAAATATGCTTTAGTGTTTTTTTTTTAAATATAGGGTTTAAGAATATAATTTATTCATGAAATTATAGATAGGGAAACTGTGAACATAGGAATCCCTCTCTCTCTCTCTAACCTTGCCCTGAAATGCTACAATTACCATGATAATTAGCTCAATGTTATTATAGATTACTTTTTTCTTATAAATAATTTATATTGCAGTTCATTTTCATCCTTTAAAATGGCAATGTATGAAATTGATTAGGCATAATAGCACCTTTGATTAATATTTAATTTGAAATTATTTTATAGCTTTAAGTTTGGATGTAGCTATGTCGCATTTTGGCATGCTAGATGTACATTGGAAAACTTGATATACATGTCTGTATAATTATTTATCATTTCATTATTCAAAAGAACCATTTCTCAGAGTTATATATATTGTATAATATATAGGTTATGTGTAAACTTATGTGTGCATATGTACTTATAAATATGTGTAATTTTTTTTCCATCTCTAACAGGGTTGAAAAGGTTTAGACATCACTTTTTTTTCTCCCTCCACATCTCCAAAGGAGCTCAGGTCACATCCCTATAGTGTTACATATATAACATGTCACTGTTATAATTGAAAGTGTTGACTAATTTAAAATTATGGGTCATGAATTCCACATAACATAAGTCACATCTCTACATTGAGAGACTAGTCACGTGTCTTAGTGTCACTTGGGTGAACAATTCACCAGGAAAGCTGCTGCTCTACTGAGGCTCATGGAAGTGCAGAGGCCAAAAAATGGAAATGGATTTAGGAGACAGCTTGAGCAGTTGAGCTGAAAAGGTGGCTCCAGGGAGGAGAGTAACTTCTTCTGGAAAAAGGAGTACCACGATTTCCTCTTCTCCCCAATCTTGTAAGTTTTTTTTCCGCCCCAATAGGCATTTTGATTTTTTAAAAAGGCAGGAAGTAGCATTTCCCATAGCACTCAAAGCACGTTCTCTGATTTAGCTTCCGTGTCTGGAATCTGTCCAGTGGCAATCTGTGATGCTATGGACAGTCATTGTGGCCCTGGGGACAGAAGGGATATTAATTAGTTCCTTTCTATTTTCCTGGTAAATTACTTGCAACAAACAAATAAAACAAAGGCAACCAACCAGGAATGGAATCCTATGAATCATGTATGTTTACCATCCATTTCCCTTCCTGGAATGTCAGTTCCATGAGGACCATGACCTTGTCACTATAGATCATTACTGATCTAGAACTGTACCTGGCACAGAAAACAATTTTAAAATGTTTGGTAAAGGAATGTTCAGTGACCTCAACTCTTGAAATTGATTTTCTAGGGCTGAAAGGTAAGGACCTGATAATTTCTCTGGACCTCTGCGACTTCATTTTCCTATCTATAAATAGGCAATTCTATTGTTATCTGACAGAACAATTGCCTAATTGGACAACCTTTGGAAAATAATTTGGATTGATTAGAGGTAGGCATTACGCAGATAATAGGCAGTTATTTCTTTTATAATAGCCAATGGTCTTTTTTTTTAAATTTTTTTAAACTTTTTTTGTTGTTGTTGTTGAGACAGAATCTCACTATGTAACTCTTGGTAGAGTGCTGTCCTGTCACAGCTCACAGCAACCTGAAACTCTTGGGTTTAAGCGATTCTCTTCCCCAGCCTCCTAAGTAGTTGAGACTACAGGCGTCTGCCATAACACCCAGCTATTTTTTGTTGCAGTTGTCATTGTTGTTTAGGAGGCTCGGGCCAGGTTCAAACCCACCAACCTCAGTGTATGTGGCTGGCGCCATAACCACTGTGCTACAGGCGTCAAGCCAGTCAATGCTATTTATAGAATGTCTGTTTTTTTTTTTTTTTTTTTTGGTTTTGCAAAATTGGATAGCCTTAGTACTAGAAAGAAAATCAGGCAATGTTTTTCTTATTTATTTTTTATTTTTAATTAAAAAAATTTTTTTAGAATATTAAAGGTTACACATGTTTTGTTTATATTCTTTGTTTTGGTAGAGATTGCCTCAAAGTTATACATGTGTCTTTTACCCAGATGGTGTGCACTAGACCTCACAGGTGTGGATTTACCCATCCCTTCCTCTCCTCCTCCTCCCACCACTTGATTTTCCGTAAGATTTACTTCCATTATATGCACTAAGTATTGATCAGTCAGTTCCAATCTGGCATTGAGTGCGTGTGTTTGCTTTTCTATTCTTGGGATGTTTCTCTTAGAAGAATGGTTGTTAGGCTCGGCCCCTGTAGCTCAGCTGCTAGGGCGTCACCCACATACACCTGAGCTGACGGGTTTGAATCCAGCCCGGGCCTGTCCAACAACAATGACACTACAACCAAAATAGCTGGGTGTTGTGGTGGGCACCTGTAGTCCCAGCTACTTGGGAGGCTGAGGCAAGAGAATTGCTTAAACCCAAGAGTTTGAGATTGCTGTGAGCTGTGATACCACGGACTCTACTGAGGGCGACATAGTGAGACTCTGTCTCAAAACAAAACAAAAAGATGATTGGTTGTTAGTACCATCCAGGTTGTCACAAAAGATACTAGATTGCCATTTTTTATGACTAAGTGGAACTCCGTGGTATGCATGTACCCCATTTTATTAATCTGCCATGTATTGGTGAGACTTGCATTTCCATGGCTTTGTGATTGTGAATTGCTCTACTATAAACATTTGAATGTACATGTCCTTTTTATATAACGATGTTTTCTTCTTTGAGTATGTATCCAGCTGTGGGATTGCTGGATAAAATGGTAGGTGCACTTTAGGTCTTTGAGGTATCGCTGTACAATTTCCCATAGAGGTTTGTGCTAGTTTGCAAACCCACCAACAGTGTGTAAGTGTTCTTTTCTCTCTGCAGCCACACCAGCATCTTTTGTTCTGGGACTTTTTAACATAAGCTATTCTTATAGGTAAGGATATTATATTCTATATTTAGGTGATGTCTCTTTGTGGTTTTGATTTGCATTTCCCTAATGATTAGAGACATTGCAATGATTTTATAAAAGTGTATAGAGAGAAGATAGACAAGGATGGGGAGAGGGAAAGCACTTTGATTAGCTCTGACCACCATACCTATGATCTTCATTTTAAGATTATGCTTTTTCATGAGAATAAGTGAATTTTTTGTGCTTATTTCAACATTTGGCCTAGTGATAGGGACCAAAGTCTCTGTCCAGGGTAAATTTTTTTGTGAGGGTAGGCCATGATTATTTTTGACAGGGATGACGCCTGTTTCCAGAAGGCACGTTCCTCCATGATTTTGCTAGGTATTTTTTGTTGATGATGTCAGCTGGGCAATCCATTTTTTTTTTAAGAGACTACTTTTTGGTCTATATTTTTTGAAGAGCAACTTTAACTTGACATTATCTTCTCATACCTGTTATTCTGCTGACTGACTTTTCTTGCCTTGAATGCCAGGCAGACCTAGTTTATCTTTCCTATATTTGATTTCTTAGATGGCTAGTGCTCTTCCTGCTTTTTTTCATATGTTGTGTTTTCTTTTTAGTAATAGCTACTTGCTAAATTTAACTGTTCATACCACATTTTGTTCCCAACTTAATGTGTATTTATGTGCCAGTAAATTTATATATTTTATATGCACCCATACCCATTTGTATTATCACTTAAAAATTTTCACAAATGCTTATTACTTTCCTCAAATTCTGACTTTCTATAAGGTTGACTTATTTTGAGAACAAAATCATATTCTTTCAGGGCGTTCCATTTGGGACATTTATTATGCTAGGAGGAATCTCTTGTTTCAAAATGACCTGCATTGCCCTTAATGCTTATAAAAAGTGGTCATTTATTTGACATAAGGGGCTAATCAAACTATTTAAGCACATTCCTGGATGTTTAGGAGCTTTTCAAGTACCATAGAGAGAGTACTTATGCTATGGAAATTGTGTTTATATGTGTACATTATGGCCACTGAAACTCTGAACAGACCCAAAGGAAGATGAATATTAAGTTTTAAATGTTCAAGATAACATAATTAATTTATATCTATTTTATATTCAAGTTAGTGGGATAAATTATTTCTTAATAAAACCATGTTGTAGAATAGTCTAAGTTTCATAAAGTTAAGGAAGAGGAGGATGTGAAAGGCCATGTTAATAATAATTAATACTTTCTAGTGTTTACTGTATTTCAGGCACGGTTTACATTTTTGAATTAAATCCTCACAACTCAATGAAGCAGGTATTACTGATATCCTCATGTTCAGCTCATGTAATCAAGGCTCTAGTAGTTTAAATGAGTTTGCCCAAGACCATCATGCCCATGGTAATTTTCTTGTAACACTTGGTGTGCTTCCTTAATCATGGAGAATTCTTCATCATGAAGGTGAAATGCCAGACAAATTCATTTTGTACGTAAGATAATTACCTTCTCACCAAATAATGCCAAGGCATCATATATTTTATATCCTTTGGGAAGATGATTGTCCATATGACAATCAATATGCTCTAAAATATATGCAAATATAAATGCAAACTCCACATTTAATCACAGATAAGAATCAGAAAAATTTCAATATTGTTTTAGATACAATTCTTTCTTACACGTGAAACTTTTATATTTTAATTTAAAAATAATTAATTATTGATTTGTTACAGACCTGTACATTTGACATTTAGGATTAGGCTCTGGCTTTGGTTTCTACACATTATTGACAAACCAACTTAGCACAGAATTAGTGTACTAAAAAACAGTTTTCCCCAATAAAATCTGACACGGACTAAAACAAGAAGGTAAACTGAAAGTAATTATCATTCTTTCTTTTTGTCTTTATTGCCCTTTATTAAGGCCTATAATTTTAATCTGCATCAATTTTCCTTCTTCCACTTATTCTGTGTGGCTTTGAGTAAAAAAAAACTATCACCTGATATGACCCTTTAAAGACATGACCAGAGAGATCGTGTCCAGGGAGATCAATACTGGGATCTTTTGACAAGGGATAGGTAATCTTTTAAAGCCCAGGCATTGACAAGATAATCCACCAAGTAAATAGCTGGGAAGCAGTGAAGCTATTTTACTGAAGCAGTAAACCTTAACTGTTTCCCTTTCTTTGCATTGATGACGCTGTCCTTGTGTCATGTTCAGTATTTAGTGCCATGTTAGGTCCTTCTACTTTGATTCTACTTGATTTACTCTTAAACTTGCTGTTTTATGTTGTTGAAGTCACTATATTATTTTTCAACTTAAAAGTCAAGAAGGTACCCATCTCATTTATATGTAGTATAAATGTCCCAGTATTTCGATCTGGTCTTGTACCGTCTGTCTTAGCATTCTGGGAGGCTGCGGCAGGAGGATCCATAGAACGCAGGAGTTTCAGGTTGCTGTGAGCTAGTTTGATGCCATGGCACTGTAGCCTGACCAGCAAAGTAAGACTGTGTCTCAAATATATATATATATATATATATATATATATATATATATCTGGAATAAATTTTACTTTACTAACTAAGCTTTGTGTTTTAATAAGTATTATAGAGAAAAATTTTTAATTGTTATAAATATACATCCAATGGTGGAAAAACTAATCATGCTTAAAATGTGTGAAAATACTGGGAATATTATTCAATTTTAATCTGAAAGTACATGGGAAGGTCGTACCAAATAAAAGTCAGTGTTAATCTTAACTGTATTTTTCATTGTGATTTCACTTGCAAAGAAGCTTGGAGGATTATAAAGTTAACTTCAAATACAAATTGAACATAAATATCTTTGAATCTCCAGTAGAACAGGTTCAAATTGAATTAAAACACCTAGTGCTAATTTTCCTATCACTTTGAGTTTTGAAACATTTTTAGAATTATGAAGATCTTTTACAAAATTCTAGTGTTTCTTATTGTTTGCTACCTACATAAACTTAAGCACGTCTGAATTTATACCTCTCTCAGTTGTATATTTTTGAGCATTCTGTTCCCAGAAGCTCAGCTCACAAAGGCTCCTTTTGACTTTGTCATAGTAGATGATACTCTTTAGATTCTCTGTCAGGCCACGTGCTGGCGAGGGACAGTGGTGCCGTGGCCCTGCATTGTCATTATCCCTCCTGGCCTCTCAGTTTGCCACTGTTTTTGTCTGTTTGTATTTTTGTTTTTATCAAACACCCAATCATAAAAAAAGGGGCATAGACACATTTGCAAGTTTTCCATGCCGATCCTTTAAAAGAAAGTGCTTTTATATACAGAAAAGATAATTAATAAACATTTATAACAATTATAATATTTGTACTATATGTTCCCTTAAAATGCATTTTTGGCATGTGTGCATTTATTTTCCATTTTTTTTACTTAAGGTTTTTGTTGAGTTTAAACAGGTAAGATTACACGTAGTACTTTAAGCCATTACAACGATTTTCAGGGCTCTTGTTCAGAAACCAAGCAAGTTACAGCTAATAAAGACATTGATTCATATTATTAATGATTCTGGCCATTTATTAAGCCTTGGAGTAGTATTAGGGAAATACTGAAAGCTTGGGCCATTGGACCCAAAACAGAATGTTGATTGAACATAGGGTGTGTATACTGAGTACACATAGTTCTCATATCTAGATCTGAAGAGCATTCTGACATTAAACTTGTCCAACAAAATCTATTCTGTGCACTGAGTAAACAGGTATTTGAAAAGAAATGTTAACTGTTACCTTTGAATTTATACAACTTTTCTTTTTTTATGGGTTGTTGATATTAAATATTTATCAAATTTCTATACTATTTTTTAAATGTTTGATGGATGTAGTTTGCATCCATTGTGATTTTTTTTTATTAAATCATTAGTGTACATTAGTGCAGTTATGGGGTACAATGTGCTGGTTTTATATACAATTTGAAATACTTCCATGAAACTGGTTAACATAGCCTTCACTGCATTTTCTTAGTTATTGTTTCGTGATTTTTCAAGCAATTTAAAAATGTAATATGAAATTATTGTTGCAAATTGTCAAACAGTATATGTTTCTAGCTTATAATGTAGTCAGTGATTTATACAAAGTGAAACCTAAAAGTAATGACATGAGGGTCCCCACCTAAAAAAATTTGAGACATGTGGAAGATTCCATTTTCTTACCACCATTCTTCTCTTTGGAGTTGGAACTCCCTTGTCCTCAGAGGAGATGAAAAGGAGAACACCCTTCCCCTCATCTTTGATTACTGAATCTTCATGCTCAATGAATGAATTGTTCTAATCCCCAAAATTCAAGGCCTGGGGCAGTTAAATTTTCTTGGTCTTTAGCCTAAGGAAATATGACTCTCTAGAAGTATTTCCCATCTGTATCCATAATAGGGCTCTGTCTTTAACCATTACAATAGCTTTCTACTTTCCTTTAAGAGAGGTTCTGTGAATCAAGAAAGCTCCTGTAATGTGTTGCTTTTAATATCTACTTGCTTCTCCCAATTCTTTTTATTTCAGAGTTTAATCAGGAAATCTAGCATTTCACAAGATAGAAGGAAAGAAGATATTTTACTAATATAAAGTAGGAAGAACAACCTAAGACAAAAAACATCTGCAAATACCCACCTATTATTTTTCTTGGAGAGAACTGGAATTTATGACTATTCACGATGAAGAAATTACATTTGAAATTACTTTATCTTTCTAGCTTATCTAAGACACGTGCTGTTTTTGTAAATTGTACTGTTTTTTATAAATTATTTCTCCTTGCTGTGTTTTATTCATCTTTTGGATTAATTCATGTTGACATGCCATTTTAAGTATTGAAAACAGTGCAAAACAGCCGCTGGTAAACCTGTTTTTAGGTCTGTTGCTCAGGTGGCTCCAGCACGTAACAATCATAATAGGGTCACAGGTTGGGGTTTGATTTGTTATGTCTGGGTAGCGCTGCACTGGCCAAAACCAAATTCAATATCTCATCATCCATATTTCATATACTGGATGCATGGAGGACTGGCCAACCACATGAGTGCATTTGATAATGATGCATGTTATTTCTACTCCATAGATGCCATTTTAGAAATGCACACTAATTTAACCCATCCCCACATCATTTTTTTTTTTTTTTTTTTTGGTAAATGATGAGGAGAAAATTGGATGTTCAATTAAGAGGGCAGTCACGTAAACCATTCATTCCTGTGACTCATAAGCAATGGTAAATTTTCATTCTTTAAACTAAAATCGAAAATTGTTAAACACTTGATGTTTCCTCTTTTTAACAAACAAATTATGTATGTGATCATTTAAAAGTTAATCAGTTAACCTAATTAGCCTGAGTTTCTATTTATTGTGAGATGGAGTCTGAATTTTTACCTTTAAAGAAAACAGACTGGTTTTCTATTTGCACCTGGATACTTCACTATTAAGATAAAATCGATGATATTGTCACAATCATTGTAGCTTGTGCAAGGTTTCAAGGAACCTTGGAACAAGGAAGGAAATTTAAAACAGAGGCTTAGGCTCTGTTTAAATACCGAGTCTTCCATGCTAGTCTCCTGTTTACAATGTGCCATTAGGAATATTCAATGGTAGGCAGTGTACAGACCAGAATTAAAGAACATATGGGTGCAGTTATCCTGTACAAATGGCCAGCGTGCCTTGCATTGTGTAGGGACGATGACAGCACAGGTGGTAATCCGTCTCCGCTGAGTGGAGACAGCTGGTATTTTCTGTAAGCTAAAGAAATCTCTTTCAGTGTAGTCTCACCTCACAGCTGATATATTGCTTATTAGTATAATTTAAAACATACATTGATGTTAAGAACTATTCTATTTTTCTGTCCAGCATATAAAGCACTTCATAGCAGAACACAAATAGGAGGAAATATATATATATATATATATATCTAAATTATATATATAATATTTTGAAATTGAAAATATTCAGCTTCAATTTAATTGTTTTTAATGATAAAATAAAGACTAACATTAGACTCTTCTATGAAACATTTTGTCCTTTGAGCCAAGTAAGATAGAACTGTGTTCCTGTGCTCCATATGATCCAAAATTACGAAGTTATTAAGGAAATTATTAGTTTGTCCCATCAAAATATTTGTTAAGTTCACTTTTAAAACTATCTCTTATCTCTGACTTAAACTTATGATATTTTCCATTTTTTATACTAAGGAAAGAATCCTTTGACTTATATTGGAATCAAAGTAGCAGTATATCTTAGTATCTGCTTGGAAAGTAGTGTTTAACATTTTTGCTTGCTCTGCGTTGTATAGTATAAAGAAGAAATAAAATGTGTTGGATTCTGAGTATAATGGGAACTATAGTTCTGTGTGGTTTACAGGCCATTTTAGATTCCAATTGCCCCCTTCAAAACTGTACAGATTTTGACAGGGCCTTTCATTGCAGTGACCGTATCAATTGATTTAGTCTGTCTCTAAATTCCCCAAAGGCAAGTTCAGGTTAAAGGTCAGGTTACTGGTGCATGGCACCCTGGTCAGTAAGATCAGGATTGCCAGCTTCCAACAGCAGGCTGGATGTAGTTTCTGTCCCTCCTGTCTAAGTATTACACATCCGATATCACCAGTACTGTCCATATCTATAAAGAAAGGGAGAGGTAGGCACAGGGGAACTGTGAATGAAGTAGGCTGGGAGGTTCATCACATGCACTGAATTCTTGTTTATCACAAAGCAAATTCTCTGCCTTTTACTGAACCACTCAGTTTCATATTAACAAATGTCATGGCTTGAGCCCTCACATATCAGTTCCATAAAATTATGTATGTAACTGTGCTCTACAGAAGTAGATTTAGGAACTACAGATGTGAACTCAACCATTATTAGCCATAGTTTAGATTTGGGAGCTTCTAAAAGTATGGATCTAATTGTCTGTTATTAAGGTCTGTCAAGTCTTATGGTTCTGTGTTTTCTAATTAAGAACTTTTTTTACTTAACACATTATCATGATAGTTGGCATTATCTAGTGTAGTGACAAACTGAAAAATCTCTTTGACTTACCTTTCTCCTGAGGCTGTAATTACCTCCAGTACCAGAACAGCAACACTCAAACTTTGTTGTGCTTTAGAATCACCAGCCTGGTTTCTTTCTTTTTTTCTTTTTCTTTTTTTTTTTTTTTTTTATTAAATCATCGCTTTGTACATTAATACTATCTTGGAGACAGTATGCTGTTTCCAGACACAATTTGAAATACCTTCATCCAACTGGTCAACATACCCTTCATGTCATTTTCTTAGTTATTGTGTTAAGACATTTATATTCTACACTTAGAGAGATTGACATGTACCCTTATAGGATGAACCATAGGCGTGATCCCACTAATCACCCTCCCTCCACACATCCTCCCCCCTTCCTTCCCTCTACCCTTTCCCCATATTCTTGGTCTAAAATTGTTTCATATTAGGAGTGAATATTGCTGGATCCCAACCCTAGATCTTCTGTGTTGGCAGGTTTGGGATGGACCCTGAGAAACTGTATTCCTAGCAATTTCCTAGGCCTTGCTGATGCACCTTGTTCAGAGATCACACATTGAGAACCCATGCTTTAGGAAATATTCTTTAACATTGGTTTTTGCACATTTCCATTACATCACACCTTTCAAAACTATGCTCTCTAAGGTAATGGGAAGCTGTTGTACCCAGAATAATACATAGAATATTTGTTAAGCATATATAAGTAAGTAAATACATTTGCTCAGTTGATTTGGGAGCAGCCCTTATGGAAGGAAACCCATTTGCCATTTCTCTGTGTAAACATTCCCATCCTTTCTCATTTTTTGCTAATTTTTAGGTGAGCTTAGTTATGATTTGAAGTAATTTTCTATGGAGGAGTAAAAAGAAAGTTACTGAAATTAAAAGAAAAACTCGATATTTGCATCCATTTATTAAAGGATGAAGATGTGACACCTTTGAATGTATGAAGTGGCTTGAAATTTGGATTTAACAAGGACTTTATTTTATAGGACCATGCTGGATCCTTAATAAATACACACATACTATTGATTGTTTATAAATTGAAGGATATTCATTTCGAACTGCATTTCTCCTCTCATTCAAAATAAGGAGTCGTTTCTTCTGAAGTGATATTCTAAAGTAGTAAAATATTAAGGTTTACGAGTATTTGGATGCCCATGTTTTTCTTCTTAATACCTTTATGACATGTCTCTATTGAAGTCTGACTTTACATTAATTAAAAATTGAAGAATTTCAGGGTCAAATAATTTTACTCTTTTATTGTAGCATCATTGATTTTTATAGTTGGAAATGTTAGAACCAATTTAGGATACCAAATGTTTAGTAGTCGGGAAGACATAGTGATAGTTATTAAAATTACCTTTTATATCATTTCAGTTGCATAATGCAGGATCATAAACTGTTTTTCCAAAATATACTGCTAGGGCAAAGACTTTCTCCCTAGATTATTCTCTTGGAATTGCTTTTTTATCCTTGATGTATCATTGGTACAAATATGTCAAGTAAAAACCTTCATCATAAGAAAAAGGAAGTGAGTATAGAAATTTCTTAGACTTCAGTTTGATGATTTATTTGCTTTATTTGGAGACCAGAATATTCATAATGACAAATACATCCCTTTGCTATTAAAAAATCAAATTATAATCAGAAGGATTTTTGGAAACATGTAACAAGAGTAAAGTTGTTTGTTATTCTTAAGATGTTTCCTTGGGTTAAATTTATCTACCTGTTACCCCTTGAAAAATAACCTTTGTGTTTACAACTCTTGGGCCAAGAATCTCATCCTTTTCACAATAGAGCTTTAATGGATTACCCCTCTCCCTGGTACCCCCAATGGAAAAATTGTCTTCCTTGAAACCAGTCCTTCTTGCCAAAGGTTCCAGTCTGGTCAATAGCCTTTTAGAAATATTGAGGGGCAGGGAGAATCAGGGCTCATAGCAGGAGGTGAGCAGCTGGCTAGCAAGGGAAGCTTGGTCTGTATTTACAGCCCTTCTCCATGGCTCACATCATTGCATGAGCTCTACCTACTGTCCCATCTCCTCAGCCCCTCTCCTCCACCACCCCCACACTCCCCCACCTCCCATCCTGAAAAATTGTCTTCCTTGGTACGAAAAAGCTTGGAGACCACCGCAATAAAAAACTCCCATTGGCTACATCTTTCTGAAGCAAGTAAATAGCTTTACTTAGTTCATTTATAAATAGCATAAAAATTATAATATTTTCAGTGAACATGAAAATAATTTTGTATATACACCTATTTTGTTTTGATTTTCTAACAATCATTGACTTAATGTGAAATGTTTTCTATTAAAGGAGAGTATTCAGTGTTTTGAGTATATGTGCCCCGAACAGAGTTTTGACTCTCAGAGCATTAGTGAACTTTGGATAAACAAACATTCTCATGCTGGACACCATTTTCCTGTCCTGTAATGCAGAGCTGCATAAGTCACCATTGTTAGGGGGGAACATAGATCATAATCATATTTTCTCTCTGCTTTGCCATCTATATAACTATACTTGAAATAATTTTTGTAATTAAAAATGTTAGAGTTGTTTAAGCTTACTGTGCATATTTTTGGTAATATTGTTTTAATAGTCATTCTCAGTATAACTCTAAAATTGACTTTTTAGAGTATGAAAGGCATTTTAGTTTTCATTATACCTATAGTGAAATGCTGACATAAAAGTCCACGAAAAAGATCTTTAGCAAGCTCCCGAGTACAGTTCATTCTAATGTTCCATACAGCCCGAGTATGCTTTTCATCTGTGGAGTTCTAACCATCCCTCCCACTGCTCCTGTATTACTTTTCAGTGCCGGTAGCAACTTGATGCAGTGGAAAGCTAAGGTAAACTAATCATATAGGGAGGAAAGAGTGTCTCTTCCTCCAAAAGGGAGGGATTGGCACAGCATGTGACTTTAATGAGCTCAGAAAGTGGCAAAGGCAAAACAACCACAATTAGTGTGAAATACAATAATTTTTTACTCATAACCAGCTTTTCATGTATTCATTTTAAATGGCTACTCAGACTGACTGGCAATCTCCAGTACATATGAGCCATCATTCCTGAACTCCTGTGTTTTGCAAAATTGCATATTTATCATAGAGCACGAGACTCTGGAAGACATTAATGTTCAGCAGGTCCTTAGTTTTGAAACTGTGCCCTCTGGTCACCAGATAGTTTTCTTGATAGTAGGCTGCGTTGGTAAAAATTAGATTGACCTTATTACTAAACACAAATCAACTGAAGAAGGGAGAGCATTCTAAGTCTTTAAGTGTTTGCAGAATAGTGTAATAATTAAAAAAAGTGGTGATATACAAAGTAATATTTGCTCCGCATTAATTCAATTACAAACATCTTTCTCCACTAATATGCTTTTTAGTTGATGCAAGCCGGCTAATATTAGTACTTCAAATTTTAAAGAAATACATAGTACTATGGTTTTTTAACTAACTCGGTTTTATAGTTTATTATTTTAGAATCTCATGTTTCATTGTATTCCCATTAAATGACACTTTTATTGGATGGCATGTAGCTTCTTTCCATTATGAAATCAAGTAAAAATGTTTAGAAATTTTATTGTCATTCCTTGTAACTGAAGAGAGTTATTTACTTTTTTTTTTTTTAAGGATCAGTATGTAATTGTTTTAAAATGTTGTTATTGCTTAACAGTTCACCTCAAAACTTTTTAGTAAAGTAACAACAATTAGTTACTAAAGTCTCCAAAAATAGACAACTAATATTTATAGATGAAAATAAAATATAATTTCAGAAACAGGTCATGCCAAATCTTATAGATAATAGAAAAAGAAGAAATACTTCAAAAAAATAAGAAGTTAACTGATGACTCCATAGTGAACCTCAGAGTCAAAGCTTTCTATGATAGACATACTCTTATCTGACAATGTGAATGTTAACTTTTTTTGCATTATTATTATTCTCAATATTTCCTTACAGCAATCATCAACTTCCTTTCTGAATGTATTTATCTTCGTTCATTCTTTACGAGGTTTTTGCTTCTAGTCCTTATCTTAAACATTGTTATTGTGATTAAATTTTAAGCCTCTTTAATTTTGTGAAGGCAGAAAGTGGAAACCAAATGAACACATGCATAGGTATAGAGAAAATAAAAGAAGTGAAGATTATAGCAGTTACCTCCTCAAACCTGATACATGTAAAGCGTATAGAATAGGGTCTTTATAAACGTCCAGATCATAACCATGTCAGGCTCTGTGGGCTGGATGGTTTTTGCTGAACTCCTCTCCGGAGCTGCTGTAACTTGAAAGCAGCCACAGACAGATAATAGGTGAATGAATGGGCATGGCTATGTGCTAATAAAAAAAATAAACAATTAGTTACTTAGCTTTCAAATGTGAACTTTGAGGAGGACTCAGCAGAAGGATGGTACCTGTTTGGCCGGTTTGGCTGGTGACTGGACAGTCTGCTGCTCAGGTGGCTCACCCACTGGGTCGGCACGTTGGTGTCAAGGCTGAGGGCTGGGGTCTTACTTTCCCTTCACCTGGGCCTCGCCACGGCCTGCTTAGGCTTCCTCACACCATGGCGGCTGGAATTGTTTACTTTTTACTACACCTGATCTTAGCCAAAAGGCCAAGAAGCGATTGGAATTGTTTACTTTTTAAAACTTATCTCTTCATATGACCAATTTTTAAAGATAAGTATTTTTCTTTTAATGTTTTCTACATACTCTCTTCTTTTCCCTTGAAGTAAAAGCATTCTTCTGGGACCCGATAACACCATGAATTGTTACATGTTAAACTCATCGTGATTATACTCCGGAAGTGAAGGAATAAAAGTTGGATAATGTGAGTCATGCCACGAATGCAATTTTTTCCTTCTGGTTTTTCCTCTGTGCGAATTGCTGTCCTTTGCCAGTGTACCCAGGACTGCCACACACAGTTGTGTAGTTTGTTCACTGCAAAATGGCATCTGGCCCAGGGAGCGAATAGAGATTGTAACAGTTCAAGGGACGCTGTGTTCTCTAAGCAGGTTTGCAAGGCTGAATCTCAAGGATGAGCCTCCTTTCTCATTTGCACAGTGCTAACAGGAACGAGCCCCAGTTGTGAACCTTTCCATCAGATTCTTTTTGTAATGCCTACATCTCTTTACTCACTAGGCTAGATTCACTTATTTATACGTTTTTCAGGGTTTCTTGTATGAATGGTCTTAAAGTGTGGTCCAGTGATCCTTTCAGGAGGTCTGCAAGTCAAAATCATGCATGGATAAGTGATCCATTCCAAGTTCAAGGCAGAGCACTGGATTTCAGCGATGTGGTTTCCAATTCCATGTTGCCACTAGGCTTTAGAAAGCTATCACATGTCCAGTGTTGGTGTACTATGAAAGAAGAATATCCAGTTTATCTGAAAACGGTTATTAAATTACTTTGCCCAACTAAATGACTATGTGAATATGAATGTTCTTCATGTGTTTCCATAAGAATAACAAAAAGCACATTGGCTCCGACTGAGAGAAATAGAAGAATCTTCCCATCTACTCATGAAATCAGACACTTAAAAAAATCTTCAAAAATACACAATAATGTCATTCTTATCACTAGATGTAGTTGTCTTGTATTTTGTGAAAATATTATTAATGTTAACATGAAATGGGGTTACCTTAATCTTGAAGTAAATTAACATATGAAATTTTCTCTATTTTAATTTATAACATGCTAAGTATCAGTGGATAAAACTAACATAAATGAAAGGACTTTGGAGTCCTCATAATTTTTAAGCATGCAGGATTCTCTCGACTCAAAACCATTGGAGAACATCTGCTTTATGGCATCAGAATGTTTAACATTCCTTTGTTGAAAAGAATAGTGATGTTCCAAGTCTCAGACTGGATGTACACATGTACATTTGGTCCAGGAGAGCTGTTTATCTTAGGACAAAGAAGTCTAAAACTTCTGTTATTCAAGGATCACTTCAGTTTTCACATTTGATTCATCCTGAGCCAGCCTACAGGTGCAGATGTGTTGACTCAACTGGGCAAACATGGGGAGAAGCTGCATCATAAAGGCCAAGTCAGTGGCTGCGAGGATGGTTTTAATTAACAGTAAGGCGCCATTGGTCCCATTTTGTGTGCATTTCAAAATGCTAGTTGTCCATTGAGATGGCTCACAGATGAGGCACTACTTGAACCTAGTTGAAATGCAGCTGTGACATATGCTTTTTAAAGCAGATAGGAGAGGGGGGGTTGGGGGGCAAAGGATTCTGTGTGAATTAGGAACTGTTTATGAGAGATGCTGGACAGCTGGTCTATTGATACTAAATGTCAAAGAAAGCCTTACATGGCAGGCAAGATTTTAGGATTCTGAAGTAAGAACGTTCTTGTTAATGATAGCTATATGTATGAAACAAACCAAAGCAAAACAAAAAAAGTATCCACATTTATGAAGTCCTCAGACTTTGAATAGAGTTACCTTGATCTGTATGATCTGCTCACACACCTGGCCTTGGCAGTCATGCTGTTACCTGCAGAAGGCAATCTATTATAGCGGTTCAAACACTCGCTTTCAAGTCAGCCAGACAAACTTAGATCCTCACACTGCCTCCATCACTTACTGGTTGCGTTAGTGTGGGCGAGTTCCTTTACTTCCCTGAAGCCTGGTTCCTGTATCAAAAAATAGGTAATACTGCTTCTCTGAAGTATTTGTTGTGAATATTAAAATACATTTAAGTATAGTACCTTGCTCACAGCAAGTACTTTATTAGTACATGTGAATGTGTGTTCACACACATTTTTTCCCAATTGTCCTCATCTATCAGTTTGTTAGGGTTTGATACCAACAGCAGCAGAGTTTTGATGTCAGAGGCTTCTCCCTCTTTTTCTTCTCCCCTCTCCCTATCCCTTCCCCCTCCCCCTCCTTCCCTCTCTCTTTCTCTCTCTCTTTTGATCCCAAAGGTATGGTGTAAAGGCAGAAACCAAATAGTTCAATAGCTTCTGTATGGTTACCTT
This sequence comes from Galagoides demidoff, assembly GCA_963574575.1. NCBI lineage: Eukaryota > Metazoa > Chordata > Mammalia > Primates > Galagidae > Galagoides > Galagoides demidoff. Next base: position 26,283 of record CAUYQV010079122.1, read on the forward strand.
ATAATTTTCATGTGAAATAATAATAGCCTCTTACAAAGAAGTACTCCAGCCAGTTCCATTTATAATGAATAATAAAATTTAAGTGTGGTCTTTCAAAATTTAACATTTTTAGTTTAATGAAAAACTTTTGTTCTTCCTAAGATATTCTTATCCTTTTATTTTCAAATATGGCAGAAGCAACTTAGGATTATATAGAACTATGACCCCAAGTAAATATGACCTCCGCAATAGTACATGATTTACCATTTAAGAAGAATAGGATTGGGTTTTATTTGAAAGCAAATTTCAGACACAAATACTGTTATAATAGGGGATCACTTTCATGAGTTTAAATATTGAGAGAGTGAATTTTTGAATAAATAAATACAAACACACTCATGTAATGTCCCTTGTTTTGCTGAATTCTGATATTAATGAAGCAACAGTCAGCGTGTGTGTGTGTGTGTGTGTGTGTGTGTGTGTGTGTGTGTGTCTGCACATCTGAGGTCTGTGTATTTGTGCCTGGATATGTCACACACAAAAACTCCCAGGGCTGTTCTCATTTTTCAATTCGTTCTAACATTTGTTGAGAGCATAATAATTCTGAACTACTTTGGAAGTTTTGACTAAAATATTAGATTATTTACCTAATCCCACCTCCTAACGTATGTGCATACAGTTGGGATAGGGAAAGAGATATCAGCATTTGGGGGCTTCCCCTTCACCCTGTTACAACTTTGCCAAAGACAGAGTTCTAACAATCAGAAAAAAAGATTGAAACGTGGTCTCAGTGTACTAAACTGTCTAATGTACTAGCCGTCATGAATATTTACAATGGATTAGTGCCCCAGTGCATACAAGTTTGTCAAGTGGATTATATGTTCCATTTGGTATTGCTATTTAATTAATAATATGAGCATTTATGAATTTCTAGTAAGTGAACATAAGCCTACTGAGCTGATTCACACACTTAGGTATGATACACACATACACAGAGGGTGTCCAAAAAAAGTATACACATTTTAAGAAAGAAAAAAATGTGTATTAAATTTGTAGTACTCAAGTCACATTTGACCTCCACAATCCTAAGAGGTGCTGAGTGTGATTTGTATTGGTATATATTGAATATTATAATTTTCATACAGATTTTACCTTTCTTAAAATGTGTGTACATTCTTTTTGGCACCCTCTGTGTACACACTCACACATATATGTGGCTGTATATATACACACACCAATAACGAGTCCATAGTCATCTAAAAAATATAATTATATTCACACCATCTGATATTTATTGAATACTCTGTGTTAGGGCACTGTTATCTATGTGTGACGTTAAATCAGTCTGTTACTTTATAGGATAATGATCTAAAAAAAAAATCATCATTCCCATTTTGTTGATTACAAAAGTACCCTCAGGTGATTAGTCAGCTTTCCTCAAAGCACTTACTTGGGAAATGGCAGAGACTGAATTTCAAACAAGACTTGCGACTTGTTCTCTTCTACTCAGTTCTTTTATTAAGTGGCCTCTCTAAGATAATTAAGCCTTTAAAAATCTTGCAAGACATAGTTCTAAACAACTTCCGTTCATTTCCTCGGTGCTCTTTTAAGGTAAATCTAACCATGCTCTTTCTATACTTTAAAAAAATGGAGATTAAAACAAGTATAGTGTCAGAAATTTTTTCCCCCCTCACATGCTTTTATGTGAAATATTCCTTTGAAGTTAAGCTGAAACGCAGGTGTTGGGTATGGGTCTCTTGCAGGATGAAACGTCCAAAAGGAAAACAGACTCAGACGACAGAAAGACTCCTCTTTAGAAGTTATCACTTTCTTTTTGCCCAATTAAAAAAATAAGATCTATGGCATATGATGTACGTGACATTTGAAGTGGTAAAAGAGAATCCAAAAGAATGTATGTTTTTGAAAATTACATTAATAAAAAGTGGCAAACATCAATTATCTTTATAATTTTTAATGATATGTTTATATATTTATGTGAAGGGAGTTATATTTCTGTTTGCCTTATTAAGTTGTGGCTGCCTCTTCCCATGAGAGTAGTTCTCAAAACCCTCTATTTCTAAATAAGCAATTTTTCAAAATCTTTTTCTGCTTGATTGTGATGATATCTTTCTGTGGTTCAGTAGTTAAAAAACATCAACTACAGGAAAAATGAAACATTGTAGCTTGGAATTTTAGAATACTGCTAGAACATGTGTTAATACCCATAAATATGCTCAATATTTTTAATAGAAATTTCATATGGGTATGCCCACTTAAGAAAACATAATGAAAATTTTGTTACACATTTTATTATATATGTACGTAAACATTTTCAGTCTGAAGCACAAAGTTATTCATTGTATATTGAAGCTATCCTAGGATAAAAGAAATTAGTTTTGAATTAAAAGTCTCTCTTTATCACCTAACCTTTACAAGCCAAAAAAGAAATGTATTCTGTATAAAGATGCTCATCTGGAGAAGAGAATTTCTGAACTAAAATAGAGCTTACAATTATTCTTTAGTTTCAAACATGATTTGCATATTAAAATACACCTCTGCCTCACCACAAATAAAAAACGTCAGCATACATTTTACTGCATGTATTTATTTAAGGCTTTCCATTCCATTCTCAATATTTATCTTGTACTGCCTAGAATATATTTCACCCCTACAGAAGCTTTGCAGGTGATCAAAGACGCCAAGATATCAAGTAGTCACGGATTTGTGGCATTCAGTGAGAGCCTGGTTTACTTTCTAGGCTGGTGCTTGCATTTATCAAGGTCTCTAGACGTTAAGATGAATGTGGAGTCTAAGAAAATAAAATGTAATTTCCTAGAAAGTAAATAAAAATTTAAAATGAATGCAATTCTTCTGGAAAAAGTTATAAAGGATACTTATACATGCATTTCATCGAACCCGTCTTCCCCCCAACACCCGCAGTGGTAAATGACAGAGAGAAAACAATGGAAAAAGTGGCCACTCTAATGGAAAGATGGGCAATCACGAAAGTTATTAGTGTAGACATTTGATGGGGTCTAATCTACCTATGGAATACTGTATTCTGTCAAGAAAAGAGAGCTAATGCATCTTCTAAATATCAAAAGACAGGAGCCAATTTATGCCTGTCAGGCCTCACTTTTTACAGATTTAAATCACTCCTGTGAGGGAAAGACGCGTTACTCCTGTTGCAGTCAAATTTCTCTCTTGATTTCAGTCAAAAATAATTTTAAAAGCTTTCTGACAATTGAAAAGAGCATTTTAAAATAAATGGCATTATTTTAAGAATCCCTACTGGATATCAGAAATTATCTACAATTAGTAATAAGTTTTAATATTTTATATTCTCTTTTATGTTTTTACATATTTCAAAGTTAAATTTCTTTAAGACTTACTCTCATCTATCCTGAGATCCTTTTTTAATCACTGTAAACGTTGAAGGAGTGTATAAAATTTTTGCTGTTATTATTTTTATTATTTTTGTTGGCTGAATGAAATTTCCTAATGGTATTTCACCGGTCAATTAACTTGCTAACATTTGCAGGTGTGGCATCGGCTGTATTCTTGATTGTCACGGTGTAATAAAAATTGTGGGCGGGAAGACGTGAATGCGATATTTCCCCTACCCATTATATTTCTTAAGCAAGCAATATATCCTAGTTACTACAGGTCAGCATGACATTGTGCGCAAAATTGCATACTGCATTGGGCCAGATGAGACATTTCCATGCACGGCTCATGTGGATGCAAATTGCCACTTATCTAGAAAAGATTCTCACAATAAATGAGCAAGCAGTTTCTCTCTCTGGAGTGGGGCTGTTAACGTGTTGATGCATGGATAATGAGAAAGAGACAAATGACATGAATAAAGGTGTTACCTTTCATTTTCTCTTTTATCTTTTCGGTAATTTCTGTTAAGTTCACATTACAAAATAGTTTCCAGTTTCCATTCTTTCCTTTCTAGAACATGGCACATATTTTGCAGGAAAAAAAGTAACATTTTTAAATATTGGAAATTGGTTCAAATATTTTATGATTCCAAATCACATTTTTTTTGTTTTAAAGATAATATTCAAAATAAATTTGGAGACACTTAATTTTCAGTATTCAAAAATGATAGCTAAACTTCTGCATGCTTGGACATTTGCCCCTATGCACTCATTTTTTTAAGTCAGTACATAGACAAAGACACAAGGAATGGGATGTTTGTCACCCTTGGAACTGTTTTTGTGTGGCTACATCTAAGACCATGTTCATTAAGAAAGAACATCATGCAAGGTCTTCCATTAGGTCTGCAATAAGAACTTTAAAAATTTGTATTCTTAGGCTTACTAAAATGTTCTGAAATGATCAATGTAATATTTTTAAGACCCATATATCTATACATTTCTTCTTTTTTGAATAAAATAATTAGCAGTAATTTTCTTTTGCACATTTGATGCATATTTAGACATTGAGGAATATAGAAATTGTGAAATAATACTGAATTCATAGAGACTCTCACTGGTAAGCCAAATTAAATATTAACTTAACAACTACTTGTTAATAAGTTGGTATTGATTCTATCTAGAAAAGTACAATTGTGTACAACTGAACTTTCTGTTTTCTTGTGGCTGAACCTTGAATCCCCATGTCTTCTGCTTTCAGTGTTTTTCCTGGGGCACAGATCATATTTCTTACTGCCAAAGCCCAGAAATAATAGCCTCACACATCCATAGTCCCAAAGGCCTTGCTGCCTAGTACCCAGACAGCAACTGCAGTGCTGCAGACTGCAGACAAGACGTCCTCAAGCATCAGCGATGCCGTTGAAAGTGGTTTAATTTTATATTACAATTCATAATTATCTGCATTTATCTCATTGTCTAAATTCCAACTCCTAACATACGATACTGACAAATTCTTACAGGTTGCTTTTATTCTATACGATGTGCACTTTTTTAGATGATGCTAGTTTCCAGGAAACAATCACTGTTTTGTAACAGATGGCAAAAAAGTAGAGAAATGATGATTAAAAATCTGTAAATATACGCTCTCACTTGCATTTCTCTGACCAGCTAAATGATGTAAGTGCAATGCTTTTTTTCTTTCTTTCTTTTTTTTTTTTTTTTTTTTTTTTGAGACAGAGTCTCGCCCTGTTGTTAAAGAATGCAGTGCTGTGGCCATAGCTCACTGCTACTTGGAATTCCTAGGTTCCAGCTAGGTTCTCCTGCCTTTGCCTTCAAGGAAGTGGGACTATAGGCAACAGGCACCACACCCATCTAATGTTAAAACATTTTTCTGGTGTTTCTTCATATCAATATTATATTTACATTTTAAAAAAATTTATGTTAAAGAGTAAATGTCCCTAGTTTTCCCAATTCCTGGCTTTTTTTTTTTTTTTTTTTTTTGCAGTTTTTGGCTGGGGCTGGGTTTGAACCTGCCACCTCTGGCCTATGGGGCCGGCGCCCTACTCCTTTGAGCCACAGGCGCTGCCCCCTGGATGTTTTTTTAAAAAAGATAGGAGTATATAAACTAGAACTAAAATGTACTACTTTTAGTGTGGCAGTGCCATGCATATTTTGATTGAATATCGAATTGCACAGAAATAACCATTTACTGTCATTTTAAAACATATTAGCATTTAATGGCAATCTTCTTCTAAGCCTAATCAGATTACTGCATTTTGTTTTCTTTGTAATGACAGGTACCGAGTTTTTAATAGCTGCCAGTTACATGAAAATCATATAACATGACATTCGCAACGGAGCAGGGGTTTCCACCTTCAGAAAATGCATTCACCTGTACATGCTATCCCTCAGCCTCTAATTACTTTATCTTTCTAAAATGGAGTAAAGATATGTTTATTCTATCATCATATAGTTTAAAAAATGTCAGTATTTTAGCATTGAGCCAGTTAATGACTCCAGAATTTGATGGATCCTGGATTACTAGTCCCAGCACAGAACATTATAAATAAATCAAATTGTAAGTTAAAGGAAAGAACAAACACACTGGCTCATGGCTGATGCCCCGTGTTTTTGGATGTGTTATACTATTGGTGCCTCTGGGCTTCTTTTTTTTTGGAGACGGAGCTTCAAGCTATGCCCCGGGGTAGAGTGCCATGGCATCACAGCTCACAGCAACCTCCAACTCCTGGGCTCAAGCGAGTTTCCTGCCTCCGCCTCCCAAGTAACTGGGAGCACAGGTGCCCGCCACAATGCCTGGCCATTTTTTGGTTGCAGCCATCATTGTTGTTTGGTGGGCTGGGCTGGGGATTTGAACCAGCCACCTTAGGTGTACGTGGCTGGCGCCTTAGCCAATTGAGCCACAGGTGCCGAGCCTGGGCTTCTTGTTCTTTTTTTTTTGCCAGGGGCCAGACACTGCCTACTTCAGCCTTTGGTTTCTTCACTCTGTTTACAAAGTAACTGAAAACAGGCATGACGTGTATAAAAAGGTAGACAAATCACCTTTGAGATATATATGTGGGTGTATGTGTATATATGTATTTAAATTTGAAAATGAAGTATAAAATACAAGTTTTCTTGCAAATCTATTTCATTGAGATTCTAATTAAACATTTTTTAAAAAATTCTATAAAGTCAACTGTTGAACACATCAACTAACTGACAGTATCCTAACTACTTGAGATAAACAGAGGTGAATAAAGGCTATTTCAAGCTCTGACTTCTACATATGCTACCAGCCTCGAAAGTGCTTTTGATACACTTATGGTTCCCAGATTTGTCTGCACCACCACCACTGGAATGACGGGGCAGGGGAGTTGGGGTTGGTTCTAAAAATACTGATATTTGTCTTCTTCCATCAGGGTCTGCGAATTAACTGGATGGGGGTGTGGCCTGGGCTTTTGAATTTTTGAGAGGCCCCAGGTGAGGCTGTTGCTCAGCCACATTTCTGAATCACTGGTCTAGACCCTCATGTTACACAATGAGAAGGCTGAGGGGCTGTTTACTTTCACAGTGACAGCAAATTATTTCCTTATAGAAACATAGTTATAGAAAGGTGGCAGAACCTATAGATGGAGGGGGCGGGATACGTCTGTGCGTGCATGTCCACACAAAGCAGTGAATCGCAGAACTTTGTTGCATTTTATCACCTCTGCTATGGTGGCTCCATCATTCTGAACTAAGAGTAATTTTTGTGTAGGCAGGTAGGTGCGTTGTGAGGATTAGTGGTGCACCTGGTAGGTAGAGCCCTATGAATTCCTTTTTTTCTATGTGAACATAAGGTCAAAAAGAAATAACAATAAGAGTTCAAATGTCTCTGGGGAGGAAAAAGTATCCAATGTACACACCTTTATTATGAAACTAATTTATACCTTTTATATGAAAGCTATAACCAAATAGCCTAAGAATGTGGGGAGGAGGGAGGGAGAAGGGTGGGGGAATGGGTGGAGGGAGGGGGATTGGAGGGACCATTTTTGAGGTATATCTTACGGGGTTACAAGTGAAACTCTCTAGGAGTAGAATCAGAATGTTTTAAAACTATTACTGAGAAAATGATATGAAGGCTGTGTTGATGATTTTGATGGAAGTATTTCATATTGCATGTGAAAACCCCACACTGTACCCCAGAAGTGTATTAATGTACATAGTTATCATTCAATAAAAAAAATTAAAAAAAAAAAAGAATTGTCTTTGGTCCATGTAATTTTCACCAAAAAATATTAATTCCATTTGTTTATTTATAAAACACATTTAAAATAACTTTTGCTTTTTAATTCATGGGAGGCTTTTCTTGTTGAGGAGATTGTTGCCAGGTGGCAGCTTGTCCTGAATAAGATTTTTCCCATATCCCAGGCCTCTGAGGATGACATGAAACTGAAACAAATGCAGTTTTTTGAAGAAAAGTGTTGAACATGCAGCAGGAACTTTTTTTTATATATATACACCAATGTTTGTGCCTTATTTAAAGTGGATGGAATGCCGAAAGAGCTGCCAGATGGCTCCACCACTCAGGTAGAAGCCGTCCTGCCTTCTGGTGAGTGGGTCTCTGTGGGCAGCTGCTTCTCTGGAAACAAAGCCCAGAGGACATGCCCAGCTCTTCCTCCTTCATTTTCACTCCCTGGAGCAGGTGTACTCAGCTCCAACCGCTCTACCAGCACAGAATACACATTAGCAAATGTAGTAGAGAAAAGACATTTCCTACTTTGTTTTTCTACCTTGTATTTTATCTGTTTCTAGGTAATGATTTGGAAAGGAAAGTGTAAAGAGCCATGTGCACAGGTGACTCAATTTGGAAATCAAAGAGCATGAAATGTTCAGATGTTGGGGTGTTAGCAAGATTTTGGGTCACAGATTTTCTTCATATTCTTTATGTTTCACAGACTCTGGGCCTGAAAACTGTCGTTCAGCCTGTGTAGATAAGGTGTTGGTGGCCAGTGGGCTTCCTCCCCTCCTAGCTCCCTACTACTTTCCAGCTTCTCTTTTTTTCCTCAGGCTTTCTCTTATCTCAATGGAAATGAGAGAAAAATTAGCCCCCCGCAGTTCCTGCTTTAAAAGCTAAAGATAATTTAATTTCCTTGAGATTCTTACTCCAAGAATAAGTCTATAAAATAGTGTGCACTCAATGCATTTTATTTAACACATTTAATTCATCAAATTGCTATGTTTACATACAAGTTAATTCATGGTATTATGCAAATTAAAGAGCTTGCCAAAAAAAAAAATGAAGGCTTTCAGATTAGTCTGAGAGGTACCTATTACTCATTGAATCCAGCAGCCAATCCTAGCACACTTCAGAAACATTTTACACATTTGACCTCATCTGAGCTTTTACAAACCTCACGCTTCATGTCGCTCCCAACACATGGGTACATTACCACTCACACATGCAAACCTGGTCATTGGCAGATAAATGTGACTTCTCCAATACCAGAATCTCACTTTCAAAGCCTACTGCCATGTTGGTTGGCTCTGAATGATATTAAGTATAAATTTTTCCCCAGACTTAGAAATGGGATGGATGCCCATCTGCAAACAGAAGCAAAGTCAGATGCATGTTCTGCACATTTGTGTGTGGTCCCTTCAGCGTGGGTGGGACGCAGGGTAATGGTGTCCCCTGGAGACAGGACTTGAGAGCACTGGCCTCTGATGACAGGCTCAGAGAAGAGCAGGACAGACAGTGGACAGGATGACACGGTGTGGAGGGATCTGAGCTTTCAGTGTCAGATTCATCATACTCACAGATAAGCTACTTTATCTCTCTGTGTGAGTGACACAGCAGTAGAAGGCTACCCAGATTCACACTAGTCATGGTGAGTCAGGGCACATGGAAGATGAAAGCATCCCTTTGGGGGATGCTTGGAATTATGTGTGGGGAATTTCCATTTGCTGCATTAACTAAAAGGTAGAAGGTGCTCCCAAAATTCAGTGCATTGTGGTTGGAGATGTCACAAATTTAGGGATGTCTGCATCCCAATTCTGCACAAACAGCAGTCGCCATACCAAAAGTACATGTAAGTTGTACCCTCTTTGAAAAGCACCTGTTATTTGGTTTCTATCCACTGACTTGCTCCCACCTTGGGATCTTTGGGTCTCACATAGCTGCATGAGTTGAAGGACTCTGTCAACCACATTTGCTATTTCCAGTCTCAAGCTCATCCAGACTTCTGACTTTTGGAATCATAACCCAGCTGCCTACTGTACATCTCCCTTGGGTGTCCCAGAGGACTTCCCTTGGTACATTCAGAGTCAAACTCGTTGTCAACTCCCCTCTAAGATGATAAATTTCACTCCCATGGCAGTCAAGTAAAACCTGGAGGTCATACCTGGCACCTTCTTTTCCTCGCTCTCACATTTCATCAGTTGCTAGCCTGGTTCCTGCCTCCTTAACTTCTTTCCTCTTCATAACACCTTTCTTCATTCCTCTTGTTCTCTGGACTGTTGTGCTTGTTTCGAACAGTTCTCCCTGCCTCAGTGCATGGTGGGGAATATTTGGTTGCAAGGGACAGACAACTCAACTAAATAGACTAGTAACGTAGAAGTCTGAAGGTGTGGGGACATCGCAATCCCCAGGGTAGAATAATGCCATTTTTCTAATAACGTAATCTGTCCCATTCCATCCCTCTATTCTGACTTCCTCTGTGTGGCTCCATCTCAGGTACCAGCTCAGGTCCAGACTTACGGCCTTTTCTAGCCATCTTAGCTGTACGAGAAAGTCTTTTCTCTCCTTCCTTCAGCAAAAGTCCCGGCAAAGCTCTTCTTTGCTCTCACCATGTCATATGCCCAATGGACCCAGAAGAGAAGTCGAGTCATCTTTCACAAACCCTATCAACCTTGCATGAGGACCAATTGGTTCCTTAGTAGGAATACAGGGTATGTTAGTAGGAGAACAGAGAGAGTGCACACATCAGACCTGTCTTCCAGCCTCTATCCATGCACCAGGCAGGCATCTCTGTGCATATCGAGGTACATCATTCTCTTGATAAAGTCCTTCCATAGTTCCCTTTGCCCACATGATGAAGTCCAGACCACATGACTCACACTCCAGGGTCTGGCCTCTGACTGCTTCTCAGGCTCATCTCTCATCTTCTCCCCACCCTATCTTAGCACTGAACAATGAGATTTTCCAAATGTCTCACACAATGATGTGCTTTAAATTTTCTTGGAATGCCACACCCCATTTTCTCTACCTGTACATCTATTTATTACCTCCTTTCTCCCAACCCCTTTCCCATGCTCTCCTGATTTTGTACTCCACCCCAAACCTGACAGATTCCTACCCAAGCACCTGTGACCTTGTTCTGTCCTGACTGGCTTGCCTTCCCCTTCCAGATTGTCAGCACTTTAAGGGCAGGGACAGATATTTATCTTGTATGGCAAATACCCACCAAGGTGTGTGACCCACAGTTGACACTGATACAAACTTATTGAATTGATCAAATAAAATTCTTATCATAAATAAAAAGCCCCAAAAGATAGGAATATAATTTTTTACTGTAAAAAAAAAAGGAAAAGAAATCAAAGGAGATTCTCAGTTCTGGAGGGGGATAATTACTTTGAATGGAATGTTGAATTACAGTATTATTTATCAGACTTCTTTGTTAATTTATTAAACAATCATTATTTCAAAGGGAAAATTTGGTAACATAATTTGGTTGAAACTGTAGCTGGCTTGAGAAAGTTTCCTAAACTGACTTTCATTCACTTGGTTAGTATTCCCAGTAACTTTGGACAGGGAGCAAAATGCCATAGACGTCAGAAGCACAAAACCGTGGGCATGGATTGTTTTGTTTTCCAAATATAAAATCTTCCCAGAGTGTGCTATTTGGATGGAAACAACTGCCAAACACTCAGGCTAATGGCCAAGGTCATTTTTGAGGGGAGGCAGCAGTGCAGCTGTGTCCAGCGCCCGAAAGAGCCCAGTGGACCTCCCTTCTGCCAGTGAGGGGAGCCCCCATTCACACCACAGGGTCTCCTTTGAACACCGGTTCAAAGAAAGTTCCCCCTTGCACTGTGGGTGCTAGACAATCCCTTCTTTTCCCCCAGAGGCTCAACTCAAAGAACATTTTTTATTAGGACTAAGACTTTAGAGAGAGCTACATTTGGTTTTTATGGGAACAATAAAAGTTCTAGATAATAGGGATCATGGCTATATTTCTGAATAATCTTGTCCTGAATTGACTGTCTGTAGAGTTCAAATTCTTCTGGAAAGCACCAACCCTCTGTTTCGCTGTGCTGAGCCATCAACTGAGCTAAGAATGGAACTCAGGTTTCTCAGCTCCTCAGCCAGAACTCTGTCTATTAGAACACGGTGCCTCTCAATTGTGCCTTAAATTAGGCACACAAATGAATTCACTCACACTTTTTCTGCCTACCAAGTTTCTGCAAAGGGACTTATCAGCGTTCCATGGCACTACTGGGAGAATTTCCTCAGCTCTGCAGTTTAACTCCTACAGGCTCCGGGAGTGGGAGAAGCTGAGATTGCCAAGCTGAAGTCTCCTGGAATCTTTGCTGAGCTGCAGCATCCCCACCCCACCCGCACCCCCATCACCAATCAGATGCCAGACAAAGGAAACCCTCCCACCCCAGGCCAGACTCCATCAGGGAAGTTACACAGTTAATTTGCTAGCCAGGCACATTGCAGAGAGATTTTATGTGTGTGGAAAGAAATATGCTTGGACGTGGCTGTATGTTCCTCTTTAAGAGCAAATTGCTTGGCACTGTGTGACCTGAGAGCTGAAGGGAGGTGGTGACAAGGTGTCTTATATCTCTGATGTGCTTATGCCTGTCTTTCATATACATTTTTTTTTTTTTTTGGATACTTGAAGCTCTAGTGCCTGTGAGCAGGGAGAGGAAACCATAAAAAAAAAAAAAAAACTCAAAAGAATATAAATAAATATAATTTGGAATCTTGCATAATATCAGCCAATGGCAACAGCAGGTTTTTGACAGGCCTGCGAACTTCCCCAAACAACATCCTGCCAGCCTGGCCATGATTCAGGCATGAGTCAATGCGGGGAGATGGGCTGCTGCCAGCCTGCTCCCCAGTACTCCCCCGGGGGCGTCAGTCTATTAACATTTAGAATCTGGGCTGGACTAACTGGTTATTAACTCACTGGTACCCCTCAAGGTAATATCACAAGGAAATCTTTTCTCTCAGAGCTGGGAATAAAACTGCAATGAAGAGGGAAAGAAGCCTCTTCATCACGATATGAGCTTTGATAAAAAGGGGGTCAGTACACAGTTTCTGCTGCTGACACAATTATCGCAAACTGGAGGAAAGCTCTCTCTCGGCCCCCTGGAGTCTTGTTATAATGAGGCCCATGCATGCTATCACCTCTTTGCAATCCAAAGGAAGAAAGGAGCCTGCTGAACTGGAAGAAGAAACTGGAGTTGTTACAGTCCCAAATGCTGTGGAAATAATTTTCTACTGTTATTAGGAAACTATCTACTACACTTTTCTTGAAGACTGCCTTTCACTTTGAAGTTAGGGATGTGCTTCAAAGAGCAATTCTTGCTCTGTGCACATGAAGCAACAATCACAAGTCCTGCCCCCATCCTCAGAGAAGCCCTGCCACCTTGCCGAATTAGGGATATTACCCTTCTCTACACACTCGTGGGATCTTCTGATCTAGGAAACCACAGCACAGTCATGATTTTGCAGACATTGACTCAGAGTAGAGCTATAAATCTTGAATATTTCTCCAACTATTTAGCCAAGAGTGAGACATAATGGGGAGAAAAACAATATTATTTCCAGTTCTTTTCTCCATTTCTTCATTCTAGAACTAAGGAGCAACTTACAGAACCAATATCAGAGAGACATTTATTTCTTAAGCAGAAGTTCTTTACTCTCCTTTTCGTTAATCTTCTGACCAGCTAATAAATGGTGCCATTCACAGTAATTTGGTGAAATTATCCCTCCTCTTCGGAGAACACAATGTAACTTTTAATATTCTCACGTCCACTGAGAATTGGAAGAGAGGGCTTAGTTTGTACTGGTCCTGGATTGCCCTATATCCTTTGGTTCTTACTGATGGTCTCATACCTTCTTTTTGATCCATTCACAGTTGGAAAAGAAAGCAAAACTGATCAGCTAGCAAATCTCCTTAAATGGATTATTTGAGCACACCTGAAAAAATTTCAGACATGGAAATGGAGAATACCATGAGGATATTTTACAACTCTAGTATTTGCAGATTCTTATTTTTTTAAAATAGTTTCTTTTTGTGTCTTGAATGTCACTGGTCTTGTGGGAACACTTGAACACTTGCCTCTTGTGGTAAAGAAATGACTCAGGTGTTTAAAAAGTTTGAAAAAGTGGTGATCTTGCACTCACAGGAGATGGGGCTGTGACTGCAAGATTATGCTGGAGAAGCACCACGGCTTCAGTGGCTCTCACTTTGGAAGCAACTTCCCTGCAAATTATGCCCTCATCTCCTGCGCCAGCCAGAGTGTGGGTGTAAATGGGCTTTCTTACAAATGCTGGCCCTAGTTTGTTTTTGAAAATTTAGCCTTTGATGTTTACTCCAGTTTCAGATATGATATTTTGCAAAACCAAACTTGGAATCTGCAATATCTTTTCTCTCTCTCTCAAAACTCTAACATAACTTTGGCCATTGAAGTCAACCTTGTTCATCAGTAGCTCATAAACTGCCAGAAGGCAGGGCAAACTAACGGGGCATCTGGCGGTGAATGCCAGCCCACAGAGGGCGGTGACCATCAGGGCCTTATTTACAGCCTGGCCTTCTGTAGCTTTTGGCCTCTGTCTTTGCAGCCACCTCCTCCGCTCTCCCTCTCAAGATCTGCAGATCTCTGCTTAACATCCATTTCTATGCTGGCTTTGTCTGCTTCTTTGTGAGGCCCCTCTGAGTAGTTTCTGCAGCCTGCATGGCTTGTCGGTGGAGTGGATAAGCTGCCTCACCTGTTCCAGTTGTTCTGGGCCTCCTTTGTCTTGTCTCCTTTCTGATGGCCTGATTTCATACACATTCTGACTAAGGCCTCTTTTCAAAATAAACAGGCAATATTGGTGCGCTATTGTTTCGTTCTGCTGCCAGATTATTGTTTTTTAAATGTATTTACCGTGTGGACTTATCAAGTAGACTCCTATTGAAAACCATTGCCCCTGGGAAGGATTTGAGCATTTGGGTAATTTCCTGAAATCCTCAAGTGTATGTATTTGTAATGTGCCCCCCCCCCCCCACCGCCCAATGGACACAGCCCTGTCAGAGCAATTCAGAAACAATATGGATTGCACAAAGGCACGAAACTGCCAATCTGGAAGCTTTCCCCTCATCTCTGGCTGCAGACCCTAATCTCTGAGAAGATGCTGGTCCCTTTTGCTCTGGGTTCAAAGGAGCACACCATTTGTATTCACATTTAGAAGGATCTAAGCTCTGATGATATTCCACCAATTTTCTTGGTGTCAGTTTGGGACTAAAAGCTGGAAAATTATTCTACCTATGAAAACATGTGCTTCCCTTACAACTTGGCAAAGCCAGGCAGGGCTGCAGTAATGCACACACACTTACAAGGCATGTGCTGCCTCACCATTCCACGTGATTTGATAATCTAATACACTTTAGGCCAATTCACAATTTTATGTGAAGTTGTTTGGGAACTTGGTTCATTACCTAAAATCTGTGCAAGGCAGTGCATTTAAAGATCTTTTTCCTTTTATTTAGGATTTTGTCCTGTTAATAAATAATTCAGCTTAGTAAATTCTGTGATCCATGAGGTTAATTGACACCTGAAGAAACTTTCTACTGGTTTAATGGAACCCATCATTATATGCTTCTCACTAAGTTATCTGGTATTTTTTTATTCTTCTCTCTTGAGACTTCTATTTCCCAACAGATTGATTCTGTTTCAAAAGTTACAACCACATAGCAGTGTGGTTAACATCATGCTAATGTCTTTGGAATTCAGGGATTGAGGTTATTATCCAAAGTTCATTTTTGAAGTCTACATTTGCTGTGATCCTTTGGGAAGTTCTGCCTTATAACCCAAGTGTGCATTTATATAAATATACATTCTTAAATCATCACTGACCTCTAACAAGGATCCAATATTTTAAGTAATTGAACAGTGATGTGGACAGCTGTAAAAATTCTGAACTGTAACCCCAAGACTGATTGGATTCCAGGAATGGTGTTTAAATGAAGGACCCACTGAATTTAGGACAAATGTTCGGTGTTATGCTAGGCTGGTAGCTGAATCTTGGATCAAAGACAACTTTGGAATGACTCAGACATTTTACTAATTTCTAAGTGCAGCCTTCCTTGAAGTCCCAATATAAAGAGCAACATCATGATCTGTGAAAGTGAATATAACCTTGAATTCAATGAAAATAAGGGAATTATTCACTGACTAGAGAATCCCTAAGCTTATCAATTTTCCCTCCCATATCTTCTAGCTTTTTATTTTCTTTGAG
Source organism: Galagoides demidoff (assembly GCA_963574575.1). Classification (NCBI taxonomy): domain Eukaryota; kingdom Metazoa; phylum Chordata; class Mammalia; order Primates; family Galagidae; genus Galagoides; species Galagoides demidoff. The sequence continues at coordinate 42,132 of CAUYQV010079122.1, forward strand.
TTTCACATGAGGAACGATGTGAAGCCAAAAGCATAAATCTGAATTCTGGAGGTTTGTGTAGCAATAAACAAAAAACCTTATCTGGACAGCCAACAAAAAAACTTTGGACAGCAAATTCAGTTAAACACAACCTCAAACAACCCAAGTGGGCATGTGGGAGTTTGCTCTGAGACTGGCTAGGATAGAACACTGTGTGATGAACAATTGGGAAGTATTCTCATTCCTTCTGCTCAGAAGCTTCTAGTCCTTAATTACTCATTGTGGGCCATCTTTACGTACCTGCCCAGATGCCGAATCTGTCAGGACCCATGTGCCCACTGCCACAGGGGCTGAGTTCAGCAGATTGAGCTTCCTTTTCATTCACTTTTTCTACCACGAACTGCTGATTTTTAACACTTTCATATGAAAATGGTCTCACTATAAAGTTATAGAAAAAACCAGGATACAAAATTACACTTCTGAAAAAAATCCCAGGTATGCAATAAATGACTGTATCAGAAGAAAATACAACATACTGGAAGTCTCTGTGAGTATTTTGATCTTTATACTTTCCCCTAGTTTCCAGTTTTTTAGCCATGAACATATACTACTTTTGTAACTGGAATGTGATTTTTGCCCCATGTACAGTATATAAGACAGAGGTTCGAATATATCAAAATCAAATTGAGGAAATAGACTTATTTAGAATGTAAATTTATAACTGCAAATTATATTGTTTTTGCCCCCTTTAAAGTGCAAGGAGATAATTAAGAGGAAGATGTGAAACTTTTAAGGGACCATTTAACAATTTAACGTGCCTAGTTGGTCTCTAGTTAAAACGATTTTGGTATATGCCAAAGACTTTTGATGGTGTCACTTCTTAGGATTATTTTGCTGAGAAGTTTCCTGCAAAGCACCCTATGAGAATAATTCTTGATATTTGTGCTGGAATTCATAGGTTTCAAATTTCTTCCCATATGCATCATCTTGCTTTTTTTTTTTTTTTTTTTTTTTTTGCAGTTTTTGGCTGGGGCTGGGTTTGAACCTGCCACTTCTGGTATATGGGGCCGGTGACCTACCCCTTTGAGCCACAGGTGCCACCCTGCATCATCTTACTTTTTGCCATCAATCTTTCACCATTACTCTCCCACCTTTGCTCCTAACAGTTTAGACCAAGTCACCAATTTATTTTGGCCTGGATTATTACCATTTCTCACTTTCTACCCTGTTCCCACATCATTTTATTCTCAATACAGCAGCCGGAGTGATCTGTTGAAATAATATTCAGATTGGCTCCCTCCTCTGTTCAAAGTTTGTCTCAGTAAGAACAAACATCCTGATGATGGCCTTGGAGGTCTCCTCTGGCGGGAGGCCTTTAGTGTAGGCTGCATCTTCCCCTTGAGCTCCTGCTCACTCCACTCAGCACACCCTTGTTGATCTTTAAACCTGCTGTGGGTTCTCCAGCCTCCCTGCCATGCACACAGGGTTCCTTGTGTGTGGAATGCTCTTCCCCATGTATCCACATGGCCTCTCCTTCTTGTCTTCAGATCTCTGCCCGAGTCAGACCTTCCCATACGGCTTTCCCTGATCACTCTATTTAAAATTGTAACCTCCTGCCCTCCCCCAGTAGGGCACCTTCATTGTGCCCTCCATGAGCTATTTTTTCCATAGTAACATCATCTGATGTAATCTATAGTTAAATAGATTATATAGTTATATAATCTATAGTTAGACAGTCGTAGTTTATAATCTATTTTATATAGAACTCCAGGCAGGCAGTTTGTTTACTCCTGTCTCAGTCCTCAGGATAGAGCCTTGCTCAGTGTAAGTGCTTAGTACATATCTGAATGAGTATGTGAATGAATGAACTTTATGAACTTGGTCCTGTCCCTGTTTTATAGATAGCTAGAGAGTTGGAATAGAGGTAGGACTCTGCCAAGTTCAAACGAACAGTAAGTGATAGCATTAAATCTTATACTGGTTTTCCTATCTCCAGTAATGCTCATGTAAGAAAAATGGAAATGGTTTTTGGATTTAGCAATTCACACATAAACTAGATATATGAGGATATGAAGGAGCTGATAATAAACTCCATCAAGCACATGAAAAACAAGTACATTTGAACCTCACATAGTTTCACTTTTGCAACGCCTGAAAAAAAGCTCAGTTGCAAATCTATGATCCATCCCCCAGATGTGATGGCCTGTGTGCCTGACTGACCCCCACAGATGTGATGGTCTGTGTGCCTGTCCTGTCCTCCAGATGTGACTGCCTGTGTGTCTGACTCATCCCCCAGATATGATGGTCTGTGTGCCTGGCCCATCCCCACAATGTGACACCTGTGTATCTGACCCATCACCAGATGTGATAGCCTGAGTGTCTGACCCATCCCCCAGATGTGCTGGCCTATGTGCCTGGCCCATCCCCATGATATGACACCTGTGTGCCTGACCCGTCCCCAGATGTAATGGCCTGAGTGCCTGATCTGTCATCCAGATGTGACGGCCTGTGTGCCTGACCTGTCCTCCAGATGCGATGGCCTGTGTGCCTGACCCATCCTCCAGATGTGACGGCCTGAGTGTCTGACCTGTCCTCCAGATGTGACGGCCTGTGTGTCTGACCCATCCCCCAGATGTGATGGTCTGTGTGCCTGACCTGTCCCCAGATGTGATGGCCTGAGTGCCTGACCCATCTCCCAGATGTTATGGCCTGAGTGTCTGATCCATCCCACGATGTGACAGCCTGTGTGCCTGACCTGTCCTCTAGATGTGATGGCCTGTGTGTCTGACCCATTCCTCAGATGTGACGGCCTATCTGTCTGACCCATCCCCCAGATGTGATGGCCTGAGTGCCTGACCTGTCCCCAAGATGTGACAGCCTGTGTGCCTGACCTGTCTCCCAGATATGATGGCCTGAGTGCCTTACTCATCCCCAAGATGTGACGGCCTGAGTGCCTGACCCATCCCCAGATATGATGGCCAATGTGCCTGACCCATCCCCAGATGTGACGGCCTATGCATCTGACCCCATCCCCCAGATGTGATGGCCTGAGTGCCTGACCCATCCCCATGATGTGATAGCCTATGTGCCTGACCTGTACTCCAGATGTGATAGCCTGAGTGCCCGACCCATCCCCGTGATGTGATAGCCTGTGTGCCTGACCTGTACTCCAGATGTGATGGCCTGAGTGCCTGACCTATCCTCTAGATGTGATGGCCTGAGTGCCTGACCCACCCCCAGATGTTATGGCCTACATGCCTGACCTGTCCTCCAGATGTGACAGCCTGATCCATCCCCCAGATGTGATGGCCTGAGTGCCTGACCCATTCCCAGGATGTGATAACTTGTGTGCCTGACCTATCCCTAGATGTGATGACCTGTGTGCCTGGTTTCACTTTCATTCCTCCTGTCCTTATTTTCTCTTTTAACTGGATTTCCTCACTTGTGTGTTATGTAGCTGTATACTTTGATTATTTTGGTAAGACTCCTCTAGTCCTCTTTTGTATTGTGCTAGAGTAAAAATGAAGAAAGAAATAACAACCATATTGTGTGATTAGCCTACTGTTAAGGGTCAGCATGGTCTGACCATAGGGGAAGGTGGAGGTGAGATATGCCACTGGGCCCTGATGATATATACTGGTCTCTTCTTTTTTTTTTTTTTTTTTTTCGAGACGGAGCCTCAAGCTATCCCCCTGGGTAGAGTGCCATGGCATCACAGCTCATAGCAACCTCCAACTCCTGGGCTCAAGCGAGTCTCCTGCCTCCGCCTCCCAGGTAGCTGGGACCACAGGCGCCCGCCACAATACCCGGCCATTTTTTGGTTGCAGCCATCATTGTTGTTTGGCGGGC